>JAGKTI010004374.1:0-10360 GCA_018397915.1 Birgus latro
TATATAATGTAAATAAAGTTGAGAGAGCAGCCCCATGCAATCATAGAACACTGCCTTTCACAATGTACTGTACATGTACCGGTATCACATGGTGAAAAAGAAAGTGAAAGACTTGTGATACGCACAATACCTGGATGAGTATGGTGCTAGAACTTCCTTAAGTTTAGCTGACTAACAATACTAAAAGTAAAACTGGATATTAAGGTTACTACATTGTACAGCACAATACTGTTGTAGATTTCTGATTCACTTTAACACTTATACAGTATGACAGATGGCAACGTACAATCAGCACAGAAGATATTGTAATATAACAAGAGTTGTTGTGTGCATAACATCCAAAGAGGCAAAGGAACATTATTACATTACTCTTACCTGGCCATTGTTGTCTGTCTTTCCCGACTTCCTTTTCTTAGTGGCTGGTGTGGCTATGGAACTACTTTCTCTTTTTCTCTTGCCAGGTGTTTCTGGCCTCCCCATCCCACTGTCCACCCCACAGGTTGCTGCCTGAACTTTAGCCATGAATGACTTCTGCTTAGCCACAAACTTGGGATTATTTTGGCTTCGGGTAGATCTGGTATTGGTTGGAGTATTTGATGCCGAGCGAGATGTGCGTTGGCTTGATTTATCGGAGACTGAAGGAGTTTCCGAACCCGTTTCCGAGGCAGCATCACGCTCACTCCCTGTGACAGACTCCATATCACTGAGGTTCTCATCTTCCTCCGATACAGTGGTCTCTTGATTGGATAGTGCAGAGTCATCATCCAGTGGTGCTGGCTTGAGGTCTGACATCTTCCTGCATTTATGGGCGTAGTTGCCAACAAAATCTGTAAATATAAGGAAACTGGTATAATAACGTTCCTTAATTCTTAAATATCGGTAATTTACCCTAAGACTTGTTAAGCCTGGCCAGGCCCTTTAATCAAATCAACATGACACCACTGTTCCTTTTACAAAACCCCTGTAACTACTAGTTGGCCATGGTAGTACTGATGGTTTTCTACAGGCTGGAAGCATAACCCACTGTCAAAACTAGCAACAGTAATAACTTTCCAACAATTTACATAAAGGGAAAGTCTTTGATATGAAATTGGACAAGAAGGGCAAATGATGCAAATTTCAGCCTGATTTTTACTTCTGGTACTTGTGACTAAGAGTTCACTTTACAAGTAAAGCCACTGTAATGATAGCTAGTTTTCCAACTTGTGGCTGTACTTGTGACTAAGAGTTCACTACAAGTAAAGCCACTGTAATGATAGCTAATTTTCCAACTTGAGTCCTTATTTCAAACTTATGGTAGTACCTTCAAGGATTCCTAGTGGCCAATCACACATCAGTCACACATCAGTAACTGTTATCAGTATTCAAGATGGAAGATTTGGATATACAGTACTGTATCACAAAAATTGCTAGCAAATGTAGGACACTACCAGTGTTACAAATGACATAAAAGTTATAAAAGCTTAGTTTTATTGTCAAAACTACACATAAGTGCAGCAGCTATGTCAGATAACAGTAATCACTGCTGATTATTTCTTCTCTCATTACTATAAATCTGTTACATACGTCTGAAGTGAAATATTTAATGTGCAACAGCTAATTACTGTACTGTACTGTATTTTCACATATTAATTTTGCTACAACTTAGCTAAGAGAAATAATATGTACCATTTATGCTGACAATTACCGGTATTTCCACTTCCATTAACAGAGCTCTTAGTGTCTGAAGCAGGACCCATGAGAGAAACCTTGGGACCTTCGTGCTAGTGAATGTTGAGGGCCCCTGATCACTGACTGCAATGGCACAGTAACCCCCCATACAATATGAAAGAAATATTGTGGAGGGGGGAGGGGAATAAAGTAACCATCATTGTTAATCCTTACCAGACAGATTCTATTCCTTGTATGTGACTATCAATGATTTTATTTTATTAGGGCTAATGTATGTATTAGTAGACAACTACTATAAAGCAAGTTCATGGTTAATTTTCTCGGCCCTTTTGGGCCCAGGACCTAGTGTCCTTGTACCAATAACACCTCCCTCTCCTGGGCCCTGGTCTAAAGGAAAATGAGCAAGTAATAAAACAATTACCTCAACACCGAAAGAGAATGTTGGTGTGTAGGATATGCAAACGATGTGCCCAAGATAAAGGGTAATATTTTGAGCCAGCATCCCAGAAGGGAGCATGACATCAGCAAGAGACACAGTTGGGTTGAGGAATGAATTAATGTACTTTATTTCATGGTAAATCAGTGTTATTCATTTCATAACTAACATTACAAGATTACATGAACTCAATGCCTATCTTAAAACACCTATAATTAACACTCATTTGTACTTATTCCACTGTTAGATTCAAATACCTAACTACAAATCTAAAATGTAGCAGTATTAGTCCATATTATTGTCAAAATAATCTCACTGAAAATGGGCAGGATATTACAAATTATACTTGTCAGACCGTTTATAATGGGCAAATCAACCATTCAAATAAAATAAATACAGTGTTTTGAAGTGTTACCGTTGTCACTTGAAGATAAAATAAGATTTCATTGTACTGAATACGTTCTTGGACGCGGGAATGCAGTATAGTTGTCCGGATGTAAGGTCATACAATGGCGAAGCATGCAAATCAGTAACATCAACAATGGTGGTAATTATGATGCCACAGAGGGAAGGTACGTGTGTTTGCAGTCACTACACAGTAATCCTCGCCCCGCACTGACAAAATAAACTTCTCAGCTGGCCTCACCACCTGCCACAGCTGATGCACCATAACAATCCTCACCTGCTTCCGTAAATCCTATAAAATCCTTCACCGGGGCCTCCATTCATAAATTAATCAAGTGGAAACACGGCACGATGCCTTAAATGAGGGTGGTGTAACAGGAAGCAAAAGGAGAGTGAGGAAGCAGTGAGGAAGACTCGTGGTTTTGGCTGGGAACGCCGCCAACACTCACACCCTCGAACCTTCTCACATCACCAGTCCCTCCCCTCGCTACCTCCCTCTCCCCTCCTCCGAACTTCCTCTATAAATAAGCGTGGTTTTACTTCGATGTTGATGTTGTGATGATAGGCAAGTTTACTTACCAGGGGGAGCCGATAAGTTATCTTTGGAGGGGAGTTAGAGACGGCGCGCATCCGTCCGCCATCATCACACTTGTGTACTGAGCGGGTCTCCTTGCCGAGCACTCCCCGCGGCCATTGCTCCTAAGGTCTAATATCCTCAGTCATTCCACACCATTTTGGGCCTTTTTGGCAGTGTCCTCCTGCGAGCCTGTCTCACCGCTTCGATCTCCCGAGTGGAGATGACAGTAGAGCCGCGTTAGAAGGCCTGCTCACCTCATATCTCGCTGATCTTCCTCTAACCCATGCATTTTTAATCAGCCAATGATGCTGGGATGGCGCAGAAGAGACGGGGAGGCGGTAAAGTCAGAAGTGGACGTTCTATCACCATTTCTTCCGTAAAATGGACTGGGTGAAAGGCCTTGGCTACCCTGCTTCCTTCATGGGGGGGAGGGGAGTTGTGAGCGGGCAGTAGCTGCCTGTTTTATACAATATCAATACTATTCCATTTCAATACATACATTTACATGAAGACTGTGACTTTCTTGCGGATAGTCTCTGAGTTTATTGTTGGCTGAAAAGATGTCCAGGGGGGTGATAATTCAGTAGTAAACTTTAGAATGCTTCTAACAAAGGCAGCCTTGAAAGGTGAGAGAACGTAAGACGCGTATGCCCCGCTCATAATACATCTTGGGATAATAAATAGCTTTCATGTTTCTTTGTCGTTCTTTCTCGTGCCCGTTTTCTTCAACTCTAAGTATGCGATGATTGTGCTTTGAGAAAGTATGCATTTGCTGTGTTGTTAGTGTACATTTTACATCATTTCTAAGTAGCTCATATCTTAACATTTTGTTCTATCTGCATCATGTCGAGTCACAAGGAGGAAATTTGACTTACTGATCCCAGTTTCTTAATTACAATTAACGTTAACAAGACTTAGCATCACAAAATGAATTAGTTTACAAAGGCGTCATCACCGATAATAATTCCTATTTATGCATTAGAAATACTCTTGTTAGCAAAATAATGAAGCGTATAACTTCCATGTTCTTGAAAGCTTTGTAAGAATTAATGTTCCCATACTTCGCCTGTTCAAGTATACACAGTGACAGGATCTGTAAACTGGTAAATAAGGGCAATATTAATATTTTTCGCTCTAGTCATGTAGTGACCAAGCGAGTGTTGCAGTGGGCTCCCACAAAAGCATAGCTTACAGCCATCACGGGCTTCAGCGAACCAGTTAGGGAACACTCATATGCCGAAAATGTAGACTACAGACACCAAGGGATCGGCCACCAATCACACTAAGCATCCCTCCATTAGCCAAGGTCCAGTTAATACACTCTGAGCCAACTCTCATCTCTCCTTTTCCCCTTCTGTTGAATAGGCATATAAGGACAGTATGGTCCCATCTCATCCTCAACAGTCTCTCGGTGCCCTTGCTGTGCGCAGTACCAGTTTAACCTACTCGGGATCCTCCTTCTGTGCCAGCAGCAACCCTTTATCCTTCCTGATTTACCACAGCAGTCTGTGGACACCAAACGAGGATAGTGCTCAGTTGGTATGGCCATATGGAGAGAACTGGTGTAAATAGAGCGGTGAAAAGGGTATATCTGAACGAGTTTGGAGGTGGGAGGAAACATGGTAGGTTGGCAAGAAGGTGGGTTGATATGTTAAATGAGAGCGTGCGAAAGCGAGGTATGGAGAGCGATGAGGATAGGGAGCTGACGGTGGATCGAGCTAATTGGAAGAATTTTGCACGGAGTTTTTTGCATTGGCACTAATGTTTATTCCCGATGAAGCGGCAGTCGTCACACTAATTAGCCGATACGTGGTATGAAGCGCATAAGTGTGGATGTGTCGGCCTATGCTCGTTATGGGATTTCGAGAGTTTGAGTATTGAGTGAATGAGTGTGGTCCATTCAGTTGTGCAGACTGAAGTTAGTTTCTCCATTTTTTTTTTTGGGGGGGGGCCTTCCTCACCACATCCAAGGGTGGGAAAAGACGTGTGGTTGCTGTACCTTAATTTCAACTAACCCTATAGGTGGTGGACTAGATCGCCCTCGCACTGTGGCATCGATATAACCAGCCAGCTCCACCGCTCAATTAAACAAATGCCCTTCAAGTCACTCCCTGTCCCCTGTCGGGAATCATGGACCTTGTAATCTGCTGGGTTTACATTAATATGAACCTGGGGCTATAATTACTGCTTCTACTACCACTAACCTCTACAGTTAAAACAACAAGGAGCGTAGCCAGGTCTCCCCAAATTTGGGGTCCAAAATGAGACCATTAAGGCCTGTTGGGTGGGGGGGGCTCACTACTGCATAGTGTGCACCTGCTGGGTGGGAGGAGGGACACTGCTGCATATTCTGCACACATTAAATAACTCAAAATTTCAAATGGGACCAAAGGTCTGACTGGGGAAGGGTCCATGCCTCCCACGACTACGCCACTGCAAAGGGCCCTGGGAAAAAAAAAAATATGCTATGTTACTGTTTGCTTTCCTACTTTCTGTCTGTTTCCTGTTTTCTTATTTAGATTAAGTTTAGGGATATTTTTGGTTACAAACCCGTTATTCCCGATTTATTTTTAAAAAATGGGGGGGGGGGGGGAGGCCGGCGCACCTAATACCTACAGGTGGAGCCAGCCATCGTACCCCACAGTTCACGTTCCAGCACTGCGTCACATCTCTACTGCTCTTGAATGACTGCTTCATGGCCCTATATCTCTCAGACGTTGCTTCTTGGGCCTAGTATCTTACTACAAGCCGGCGTTACAGCCTTATATTTTTATGATTTACATCTATTCAGTGACTGTCCTTTTGTGCCCCAGACACATCAGGGTCGCAGAATGTCCACTTTCCCGAGAGCCTAACGAATGCGATCCACTTTTTATTTTCCATGTTCCCTAAAACAACAGAGACGACATCCAATTTAATCCATTTGTGTTATTTTAGGAAGGGCTAGTTGGCCAGCCTGGTCATAACGTCAGATAGGATGGATAGCTTCACTGAGCAAACCATGCAACATGAACCATCAGAGCGCATGTCACACTCCTAGGTCTCAAAAGGACCTGGTTTCCATCCCACACCACTGATATCAACTAAGGTTATGGTGTGGATGCAGATCAGTATCTCAGAAAACGTTCGAGATTTGACATTAGTGGCGTGCATGCCTACACCAGTTGCCTATGTATAATATCAGTTTACGAAATGAGTCCGCTTGTATCATGCATCCCTAAAAAAACACAGTGCTATGAACTTAAGCTGTTCATTCCATCTCAGCTCACCGTCCCCCTCTCTCTCTTGTCTCCCCCACAGTATCCTTTGCCCCTGATATGACCATTCTCTCTGTGGCTGTGGAATGCATTTCTTTTCACATCTACTTTGGGTGTGAAGGGTCATCACCATGACGGGTTGGAGAAACCGCACTCAATACTTTTGTAAGCAGAAAAATCTAAACGTGTCATGTATTTGCACGAAATGTTTTTGTATGATGGCTAGGTTTCCTGTCACTTAAGTTGCAGTGAGTAAGTATATTCTGTATGCCAGACATCCTAGGTTAATGTGGTCTGTGAAGACTTTGAGTATGATCCTTACCAGGTAGGGCGAAATGTGCTTTACTACCCATTGGCCCTAAACAGATCCGATGGCAAGTTACAGTGCTGGATAACATGGTCAGCAGGGTGGAGCGAAAATCTCTCTCTTTCTCTCTCTCTCTCTCCTATTTTCAGCGGGTAATATGTACGGGTAGCGTGTAGCAGTGGCCAAATGGCCTCAAGATATGGTGTACCATAATGAACTCACTGGGACAAGTTCTTCGGTGCCGCCGAGCGCACATTTTTTTGTTTTTAGCTTAAAAATGTGCAAATTCTAAATTTTTACTTTCCGTTATAAACACTTCTGAAATTACTGGATAGTGCTTATCAGTACTGGGAGGTCTCAAACTGCTAGGAAACCTTTCAAAAAGGCAAAATTCGAATTCCTTCAGGTGCCGCCGAACCGTCTCTATATACTTCATGATTATTATTGTATAATGATATACAGCAGTTTGCTTACATTAACCTCTTGAGATACTTCCTGAGAACAATATAATCCAGGACTCAAGGAGGTGGCTATATATCGCGTTCCACCCATGCGCAACATATCTTCCCACCTCCCAGTCATATTGAGCATTACGGTAACTTTAATTTACTGAAAACTAGTTACATTTCATAAAGCATACTGAAATTAGGTTTCCAATTTTGATATTCTTGCTCTGGATGCAAGTTTTGCTCGAATGAAGCCACCTACACTATCCCGCAAACAGACGATGATGGTTATGCCACCAGTTCGATGATTCAACCTCCTGAGAATGACAAGGAAAATTTAATTTCCAACTTACCCTTTTCTTCTATCTGTCCTTCAATGAATGCATCCGAAAATATAGCTGTCAAAGGAGGCTCTGTGACATCAGCTCATGCCAGTCAGTCAAGCTCGTGTAATCAGCACTCGAGAAAATTAACTTTGGTATTCTGAATTGACGAAGCTGTTTACTTTCAACGCCCCTCCCCGGACTCGCAGTCCATCTCCCACCGAGACAACACCTCCACCGCGCTCTCGGTGGGACCAGCTCCCTGCGGCAGTGTTTCCACTGGGGGGGGATGGGTCTGTTGCTTTACGGAGCAGCCCTGTCCGCCACCATGAGGTCGAGGGTCACCACTATACCCTCCCTCTTCCAGGACCGGTCCGCCACCATGAGGTTGAGGGTCACCACTTTACCCTCCCTCTTCCAGGACCGGGGCTAACCCTCCCATCACTGCGACGGGCCTTCCCCCCTGGGCCTCCACCTGCTGCTGGGGAGCTGGGCGAGCGGGGGCATCGTCGGGGCGGCACCACTGCAGCTCGTCGGTGCCCGACCATTGGCGCCGCGACCACTCTGCTCTCTCGCCCCGCCCTGCCCCCCCCCCCCCACGCCAGCGTCCTCTGCTGCCATGCAGAGGACGCCCCCCTGTTTACTGCCATCCTCTGACGGGCTCTCCATCCTGAGCCCGGTCCTCCTACGGGAGGAAAATCTCACCAACCAACCAACCAACCGCCCCTCCCCTTCTCGATGCGTCGTAGGCGTTTGCTCTTGTGGACCTTTGTCTCCTGTAAAGTAATTCGCTGACCCCAGCGAGATGTAGGCCTACGGGTATGCCACCTTTATGTTACTTACACCTGCGCAACGTTAAGAAAGTTGCCATACGACCGAGACAACACTACACCACTCACTGGATTGTTGTCGGTACTTCACAGCCAACTTTTTTTTTTTTTCGCTCTATCGCACTCTGTTGTAAAAGCCCATAGCCATTTTACAGCTGCATGCGCCCTCGGTTTACATCTGTTTAAATACAACAGAACAACAGTCACGACGAATTAAGAAAAAAAAATGTACACTTGCGGACAAACTCCAGACTGCCGTAGCGGGCACAGTGACTCATAAGCACACTGAGTCATAAGGCACATTGAATCATAAGACATAATTACAATGTGGGGGGGGGCGAGTAAGAAAGTGGCAGCACCGTCCTTACATTTAATTTATTATGATTATATGTTCTTCAATAGGGTGGTTAGTGAGAAGACTTGATAGCCTACGCTTCTCCCACTCTCCCAGTGTAACTCGTCCAGCCAGAAATGACCCAGTTCTTGTATTTACGGGCTTGGCCTGTGTATGTTTTATTTGTCCGCACCTTGTGATAGAAAGCGTTAGGAGACATACGTTGAGGTGGTTTGGACATGGGAAGAGGACGGAGAGCGAGAGACTAACTAGAGGAGTGTATGTGAGTGAAATGGAGGGGGTAAAAAGGAGGGGGAGGCCGAGGATGAGATGGAGGGATGGAATGGACAGGTATGTGAGGGAGGGAGGTGTGAACTTGGGGGAGGACGGTGAAATGGTGGGGGACAGGGCGACATGGAGGCGATTTGTTTGTGGCCGCCCCTTACGGGATTAAGGCGTATGGCAATAGAGAAATAGACTTGGTTCAGTCAACCGCAGAAATTCGTTTCAACCTTCTCTGTATAATAGGAACTTATGACCCGGTAACACTGTCTAGCAGAGTTGACATATGTCTTAAATAGCAATACATGATTATTATTTACTGACTTCCTTAAGCTACATTTCTTGTATGTTGGTTACACATAAGAAGTGTAACCGACTAGCAAAATCTTACCATAAAGAGATGTTTGAAGCGATTGAATTTCTGCCGTCAACTGTACATGGACAGATCACGTATTTCGAGGAAGAGAAAACAGATGGCTAAAGAAAAATGTGAGAGGTTAAACGGGACATGAAATCAAAAGACGCGAACAAGAGCAAGGTGGAGGGATGAAATTCCCAAATACGCTCGCCTGGTATGGAAGGAATATGGGGAAGGCCTTCATTCTGCACCTAACGTAGGCTGATAAGAATAGCCTTGTCATATATCCTCCAGTGATCATGTTGGGTTAGGATTTACGTTCTTTTTTCTCTATATTTTGTGCTCTTCCTTACCTATCTCCAATCCTTCAGAAGTCGCCAAACCACTTTCACTCTCCGGCGAGACTCCGCCGATAATGATGAATTCCATCTCCTTGTGAGTTTGTCTTGGAGTGTACTTGCTTGTTCCACTCCATGTGTTTCAAGCGTCACTATTCAAGTGTTACAACCAACGCGGGAAAGACGACTAGATTACATTATTATACTATGCCTCTTATCATCACATGAATTTTTAAACTCCCATAGTCATCACTCTCCATATCACCAGTTAAAGTTAGAGATGGCTCTGTTTTTGTATCCTGTCCTCCGTTAGAGTTATTCTGGCCTTTTGAAGAGAACGACAATGCCAAGTTTTTCATGCGTCTGACTCTGCGCATATAAACTTGACGGTCCTTTCCTTGAATCTTGGCATCCTCCTACGTGCCATACCTACCGTTCATACTGAATACATACTTGGGCTGTGTAGGACTGGTGTAATTTTAGTATTGGTAATGTTTATATGACATCTTTGTTGATCTTGTAGATTTATTTTATTTATTTATTTATCTTTTTAGTAGTCTGTTGTAACGAAATTCATATCACCCTATAGCCTACTGTGTTGTGCTCCAGCCTGGCAGCAAACTGGCGTCATTTCTAACAGCGGACCATCTCTTACCACTTGACCACCAGCTCAAAGAATCTGAATTAATGCAAACTACACTGCTCAATTTAACTAGACGCAAAATTGGCCTCTTATCTTAAAAGCTGAGGTGTAGCCTATCAAGAAGTAGCCTTATAATATTGTGATATATATATA
>JAGKTI010004374.1:10682-38436 GCA_018397915.1 Birgus latro
ACACACACACACACACACACACACACACACACACACACACACACACATATATATATATATATAGAGAGAGAGAGAGAGAGAGAGAGAGAGAGATACTGTGTATATATATATATATATATATTCATAAAATAGTCGGTTACAGTATCTAACTGATACTGTTTATGCAACCTGCAGTTTGTTGGATCACTGGTGCTTCTCGGTGTCATTGCAGGGCTTCATTTCCCAGCAAGGTTTCTTGGTGTGAGGCATGGTCTACTCAAACAAGTGCAGAAACATAATTCTGGAGATGTATCATGAATATGGGCTGAGTCAGGATAAATAAGCCGTGGTGGCTGAGTGGTTAGTATTGCTGACTGAGAAGCAGCCAGTCCGTTGGTGCCAGGGTTCGAATCCTGGTACGGGAAGCTGGTGTCGCTCAACTCAAGTATCCATCCACCCTTTATGAGTTGATAGGTAAACTGAGTACCTAGGGTAAACTGGATGATAATGTTCCCTTGTATCCTGGGATAATGGATGAAAAACCTGCTACAGGCTCAAAGGCCTAAGTTATAGAGGTGAGCACCAAAGCCAAGTGTCTCAGGGTATCTACACCCACCTTTACCTTTATATTGGCAAGAATCATACACCACAGACCTATACTGGATAACATGTCAAAACACAGTGAACTAAAAAAAAAAAAAAATCTGGGGCAATGTCAGGCTTGACTATACGTGCTTTGAACAATATCAATGCCCTAATCACCTACGAACATACATTCTGGTGATCAAACAAAACTGAGTGTAATGATCCACGTATTCCACAGTCAAGTAATTCACCTTCGCATTTAAAGTAGACCCTCAACTTGCGCAGCTAATGTGTCTGGAAATGTTACCATGTAAATCAAAACGCACAAATTGCGCCATTAAAACCAACGTTATGTGGTAAGTTGGTGTGATGAAATTCCAGAATTTTCCAAAAGTCCCCCCTTTGGCCCTCCTGATTTTTTTTTCCTTTCTGATCATACATAACATTCATTGTAGTACAACCTCTAGGAACATCACTGAAAAAAAAATAGTGTACAAAGTGGCAGATAAGTAGTGCTCACTTACCATGACGCTGGACTTAGTGATGTTTAGGTGTTGAGGAAGCAGGTATCCAGGTATCTGCAAAGTATATATATAATTTGGGTATCTGAGGCTGAGGGGCTACAGGAAGGGGAATGAGCAGTGCCTCCAACCCCTCTAGGGCCAAGGCTAGGCCTGGCACCCTTTAAAGCTGTAAAGCCATTCTCTCAATCATCATCAATGGCAGGTTGTTGGGAGTTGGGTTCTGTGGAGATGCTAGGCTGAGAAGACTGAGATGGCGGGGCAGGAATCAGGACTGGGACTGGGGCAAGGTACTGGTAGGCAGTGTTAAGGGTTTGGGACAACTCATTAATTTTCTTCACAAGCTGTTCCCTCTGCTTCCATAAGAAATCAATTTCACTATGGAGAGACTGCAGCTTTATCTGTGTTGTGCATCACCATCATTAGGGCATCCTTGAGCTGAGCAGCACTTTCTAACATCGGGCTCATTTCCTGATGATGGGCTACTCAATGTTCTGTGGCTCGAATGCTGTTGGCAACTGATGTGTGGCCTCAGGTGCCAGGCGCTGCTTCTCCTCAACCTCTTTAACGAGGCCATTAATCATCCTTTTGGGAGCAGCGTTGATAATGTGAAGGATGCAGTCATGAGTGATGGGGAGAGGAAGAGGCAGGAGGACACACAGTGTACATGTGTGGCAACCATGCTGGCATACATCACTATGTGGGACCTTCAAATGCCGTCGCGGACAGGGCTGACTTCTGGGATATTCCCTTGCAAACATTTTTTCCCTCTGTTTACAAGCTTGGGTCAGGGTTTATCTTTCCATGCAAAACATGTTTAGCACAAACCAGTCCTACATAAATTGAGGATCTATTGTTCTTTGTTTTCGGCAAAGTCCTAGGTCTTCGGGATCACCTAGAGTAGTGGTTCTCAACATGGGGACCATAGGGTACTCATCTTAAATAACTGGGCTGGTATCCATAATGCCTTTTAGAACTGAAAGTTACTTTCAAAGTTATTGCTTTGCTTCGAAGTACTACCACCCATTTCCAAGTTATTCATAAAAGCTTCCATCCCTTAATAGTTCTTTTAAAGCTGAAGATTTTCAGAAGCCCCGATGGAAGTCTTAAACCATTTGAAGCATGACTGTGACTGATGGGTCGCTCAGATTCTTGACAAACTGGAAAGGTTATTTTCAGACTAACAGTCATATATTCACTGAATAAAATGACTTGCTTGAAAAATGGTTAGCTTGTTACTACATAAGGAAAGGTTAAATGTCTTAGCCTAGTAGGTACTCCTATAATGCCTTGTGATGAAAGTTATTAGTTCATCATATTAGTGGGAGAAAAGAGCATATCCAGGACAGGAAATGAACAAAAAAGCAAAAGTAAAAAAATGAGAACTTCCAAGTCCGCACCATACTGTGACAACTATAAATGGCATGCATATTTAATATGTTGCAACCATCATGATTTTATGGCAAGGGAATTGAGCAATGTACATTTTCAAGTACAGTACACAATTCTTACATGGAAGAACATATCTACATAAGTTGCCCTTATGGTGTTGTCCCATAGGTTCCTTGCACTGCTAATGTTGTGTCTGCATCTTGCTGTGGCATTTGTTATACGATGTTCCTTAATGTGTGTTATGTTGTGTAGGCCTGCTTTACGAGAGGGGCATGTGTCACCTATGATTCCACCCAACCCAAATCAAAGCTGACAAATGAGGTTTGAGTGATGTTCTGATTAAAGTTAGCTATGTGAACTCAGTCAGCATTATTTTAGGATACCTCTGATGTGAGCATGTCAGGAGGGGAGCTTGTAGTGTAGTGTTCTGATTGAGGTGTTGTACTGTCCAGCATGTGAAATGGGTATGCAGATGTTTAATTACTGCGAATGTCTGGAGATGGGATGTTGCTGAAGAGGGTCTGATAATGTTTGTGTGGTGACTGTTTTGTATTTTAGCTCTACTGTATGTTTCAGTCATATAATGACAGGAGTGTTGTGTGTTAGCACAAGCGGCCACATGGAACTGTATGACTCGTATGTCGCCATATTCTCTCTAACAGGAGGACTTTGGCTTTGTAGTGAAAGTAAGCTGTCAGAACGGTATTAATGCAATCAATGATAGTACACAGTGTAGTTTTAGTTTTTCTGCATGGTCTGCAAAGTGTTGTAGTGGGTGTCAGATACGATGGGGAACTCATGCCAGGGAGCTATAGGATATGACTTTTTTTTTTTTTTTTAATAATAGGGAGAGTTTCTTTTTCCCGCCCAAAGGCTGACCCTCTAATTGCCCTGAGTGCACTGAGTCTAGGGATGCACCGGTATTTGATGTCTTGTTTGTAGTCCTTGAAGGCGAAACCATTATCATATTTCACTCCAAGGATCTTAGTGAAGGGTGTATGTGGTGAGGACACATTGTACAGTAGTAGGAGTAGTTCCTGAGGCAGTCTGGCCGAACAGCCCCGAGTCCCCAAGGAAGGCCACGGCCGAGGCCGGGCTTTCCCACAGAGCTCTCAAGGAGTGTATGTTGTGTTGCTGGTGCAGATAATTGTGTGCAATACAGTCTTCCACAATGTGCTTAATAGTATGGGGTGCTGTGTTGCTGGTGCAGGTAATTGTGTGCAATACAGTCTTCCACAATGTGCTTAATAGTATGGGGTGCTGTGTTGTTGGTGCAGGTAATTGTGTGCGATACAGTCTTCCACAATGTGCTTAATAGTATGGGGTGCTGTGTTGCATCCTGGACAGGCGTCAGCAACGGAGTCATCCAGCCTCTTCTGATAACTCAAGAGGGCTGGATGATGCCCCCATATCAGCCCGGCCAGGTGGACCCTGTCCAAACGAAGGAGATAGCATTCAGAAGGATGGATATCAGGAGGCCGTGCATGCAGCTGTGTGTTGTCTTTAAGTGATGGAATGGAGTGGCGAGTGATTTGGGTAAGGATATGCTTTTGGAAGCTGGTTTGAGGCGGGTGAGGGGGGAGAAATGACAGTATTTGTGTTCGATATCATGTGCTGGGTGTTTTGATGTTCCTTGGTGTGTGTGTGGATGTGCTGCCATATAGTGTAGTGGATGGTGTGGGTTTGCGGAGGCTGCGGCGAGAATTTACGTGCCTCTCATGCCTAGATGATCCTTGGCTTTGAGGACTTTGGTTTCTTGGTGTAGGTGGTCTATGGGTGCAGTAGCTGTGCAGCCTGTGATTATTTTTAAGGCCTTGTTCTGTATGGGCTGTAGAGTGTTGCAGTGTGTTTTAGTGAGGTTAGCAGCCCAAGCAGGGGTTGCATAATTCGTCACTGAACGTATATATTGTTTGTATACTGTGGTGGTGGTTTCTTTGTTGTGTCCAAATGTTGGATGGGCAAGTGACCTTAAGGAGTTGAGTCTTGGTGTTAATTTATCTTTAATGTTTGTGATGTGTTGTTTAAATGACACTGATGTATTGTATGTTACACCAAGGATTTTGTGTGTGTGTGTGTGTGTGTGTGTGTGTGGTAGGGGAGTTGTTTAAGGTGAGGTGTGGAATGTGACTGTGTTCTGCTGTCCAGTTTGTGAGAAGGGTCACTGTAGAATTGGCTAGGGCTATTTTGAGTCTGTTTGTGGTGAACCATTCGCGTAGTGTGCTGAGGTAAGATTGGAGGATGTGTGCGGCTATGTTTGCATTTTGGTGTGTACATGTCAGTGTTATGTCGCCCGCATAGCAAGTGTATTTGTGGTGTGTGGAGTGTGGGAATATCATGCATATAAAGAAAGTAGGAGACAAAACAGAACCTTGAGGGACGCCATTTGTGAAGTTTCTGATGTTCAGTGACTGACCGGCAAATGTTACATGTGCACATCTGCCTGCTAAATAGTTTGCCAGCCATCTTTTTGTGTTATTATGCATGTTTGTGTTGAATATTTTGTTTGTGAGATTGTGGTGGGGGATGGCATCAAAAGCGTTGCTAATGTCTAGTGTGACTAGGAGTGTTCTGTGTGGTGGCCTAGCTGAATTGATGCCATCAAAAACTCTCTGTGCAAGGTCTGTAGGAAGAGTGTTTGTGGAGTGTAGCGGCCTAAAACCATGTTGTGATGGGGCAAGGGGGATGTGAGGTGAGGTGTAACTAGTTGTAATACCAGTCACAGTGACTTTGGAAGGGGTGCAGAGGAGTGTGATGGGGCGGTGTGAGGAAGGTAACATGGGGTCGTCGTTGGGTTTGGAGATAGTGATGGTAGTCCCATGCTTCCAGATGTTGGGTATTATGTTGTGTGAGTAGCTGTAGTTTGATATGTTGGTGAGTGCTTGTATGCCTTGTGGTCCAAGGTGTTTAAGGTGCATGTTGCTTATGCTGTCTGGTCCACAGGCAGACGAATGCTTAAGGTTGCTAATGATGTGCTTCGTCTGGTTGTAAGTGAAAGGTGCGAAGTCTGGGTCCGAGGGGAACTGTCTCTTGCGTCAAATGACACGTAAGTTTAGATGGCTGACATATGAAAAGTTATTGATGAGAGTGTTTGCCTGTTGTTTGTTTGAGGGTATGGTGTCTGTTGCTGTGATGGCAGCGTGTGATTGTGTAGTGTTGCTGTTGGACAGTGTGATGCTGTTAAGTGTTTTGTAGAGTTTGCTGGCGTTTGTTTTGTGATCAAGTGTTTGGAGATAATTATTCCAATTCATCGTTTGCTGTTCTGATATTTTATTGTTTATTTGAGTGTTGAGTTCATGTATTTGTTGTACGGTGTCTTGTGTATTGGGTGTTGGGGAGTGTCGTAGTGTGTCGCGTTGACTGATGAGGCCTTGAATATCTGGTGTGAAGTTGGAGTTGTCTCTTTCACTTGCCTCTAGGCTCTAGGGATGTGCCTTTTGTCTGCATTCTGAATAATTGTATTGAAAGTATGCACAGTGGTGTTCGTGTTTGTGATGGATGTACTGTTTAATGTTTCAAAGTGTTGTTCTGTTTCAGCTGTGAAGGCCTCCAAGTTGGCTCTCTCATAATTAGTGTATGTATGTCTGTGGCCAGCTGGGGTGATTCTGGTTTTGGTAGTGATGATGATTGGGACATGGTCAGAGGCAAGGGTTTTGACCACACTCTAGGATGTTGTGGGGATGAGGTTTGGGGAGCAAAAGGTGATGTCTGGGGATGACGGGAGAAAGAGGGCCTGGTGTGGTATATGGGTATATTGATGGAGATTATTGAGGATGAAAAAATTATTTGTTTGGGATTGTAGTATCAGCCCTCGGTCTGTGTAAGGGTTGTTGACATGCCAGGCCGACGCCTTGGCGTTGAAATCACCACCCAGGATGATGTTGGGTGTTAGTGACGTGGTGTATCTGAGGAGAGTAACTGTGGGGGACGACTGGGGGGGGGGGGAATGTATGTATTGGCGATTGTCGTGTGATTTGTTACCAGTGCATATTTTAATTTATTGTATTTCTGTTGTGGTGTCATGTGAAGGAAGAAGTGACTGTGTGTGCACTAGTATATGGAAAGTTGATGGACTGGTGTGCCACGGTGATGAGTCCACCGCCATTGCCGTCGGCCTGGTCTTGTCTTTTTTTTTTTTTTTTTTAAATGTAGGTGTTTTTGGTGTTTTGAGTAGTTTTGTTTCTTTTAAGATGGCAATGTGTATGTTTTGTTGTTTGATGAATTGTGTGAGCTCTTGTTTTTTGGTGTTTATGCCATCTATGTTTATTTGAAGAATGTTTTTGTGTACGATGTGTGTTGGGTGCTGCAGCACAGGGGGGAGGTGGGGGTGTGGGTGGAGGGGAAGGGGTAGGAGAAGGTTGTGATGGAGATAAGGGATGAGGTGAATTAGAGTGGAGTGGAATGGGAGCGGTTGGGGGATTGGATGGTGTGGGAAGGATTGGTGGGTTAGGCTGAGGAGGTGTGGAGGGAATAGGAGTGGGGTTGGTGGGAGGGTTAGAGGGTGGGGGGATGGAGCATGAGGAGCAAGTCCAGGTGTTTGTGTAATATTCTCTGGATGCAAGTGATTTGTAGGAGTAATGAACTGAACCCTATGTCTGTCGGCTCAAAGATTTTCATATGCTGGACATATGATTTGTTGATGGGTCCTGGATTGCTCTCAATGTCAGCAGCTAGAAGTCTTCGAGAAATGACCCCCGGTGAGTCATTTTTCAGTGTAGAAAAAACTGTTGTTATCTGTGTTGTGTTGAGATATGGTACGTGAGAAGTGGATACACTGTTTAGTGTGATGTTGGGATGTGTCTGTGCTCATGTTTGCTGCTGGTGAAGACTATAGAAGTGAATCTGGCTGTAGAGATTGTCAGCCTGTTGTCCTCAACCCATGCCTGAAGTGTGTTGAGGTAGTTTTGTTGCACTGTGCATAGCAAAAACAAAATGTTTCTGAATATCCTCATTTGTCTTTGATTCATCACATACATCCATACGCATTTCTCAGATAACTCATTTTCACTCATCTCACTCTTTACTTGTATCCATTCAGCAAAGTTCACTGTTAATGTTTACCCCACAAGTTATTAACCCATCCAATATGAGAAGTCCCCCCAAAGCAGAATGAAACAGCCAAACATTACAGTAATATGAATAAAATATAAAAACAGACTACAACAAATAATAGAGAATGTTTCTAATACATTCACTATATCCAGAGATCTTTAAGCTATATATTACCATCAATGGATGTCTATCTATCTATTGCCAGACGTCTTAATCCCATAAGGGGTGGCCACAAACAAATCGCCTCCATGTCGCTCTGTCCCCCACCATTTCACCGCCCTGCTCTCAGCTCACACCCTCCTCTCTTATGTACCTCTCCATTCCATCCCTTCATCTCATCCTTAGGCCTCCCCCTCCCTCCACCTCACTCACATACACTCTTCTCATCAGTCTCTCACTCTTCATCCTCTCCACATGGCCAAACTACCTTAATGTGTTCTTCCTAACGCTTCTTATCACATCCACATCCACACCACAATGCTCCTTCATTTCCTCATTTGTCAGTCTGTCTCCCCATGTGACTCCACATGCTCCTCTCAAATAACTCATTTCCACTGCTCTCACTCTTGACTTCTGTCCCTCAAACATGGTCTAAGCTTCACTTCCATATGTTAGAGTTGGTATCACAATACTGTCATGTAGCAGCTTTTTCACTTCCATGCTCACTTCTCTGTTTCTTATCACTGCTTTCAAGGAACCAGCAACCATTCTTCCCTGCTGCACCCTTTCAAGCGCTTCACCCTCTAAACTTCCATCCTCACTCATCACACTACCCAAGTACTTAAATGAACTCACATTCTCCATATCCTCCCCATCCAATCTCATTGTATATTCACTGACTTCACTCCTCTCGAAGACCATCACTTTACTCTTCCCAACATTCACCTTTAGATTCCGCTTCTTATACACTCTCCCAAATTCATCTACCGAGCCTTGCAGCTCCCCTTCGTCTTCACTTGACAACACAGTATAACCTGCAAACAACAGTACAGGGAGTTTCCAAACACTGCCCTTTCTCATTAGGGCTGCTGCAACATCCACTGCCCTACCTTGTATCGCTTTTATAACCCCATCCATATACAGATTGAACAACCACGGAGACATGACACATCCTTGTTTCAATCCAACCCTCAAATGGAAAAATTCACTCAGTTCACCATCCACACGCACTGAAGCCTTTGCACCCTCATACATACTCTTCACGGCCTTCAGCAACTTCCCATCTACTCCATATATTCTTAAAACTTTTCACAATCCTTGTCTATCCACCCTGTTATATGCTTTCTCCAAATCCATGAAGGCTGCATACAACTGCTTTCCATTATCTAGAAACTTTTCCACTAAAGATCTAAGAATGAATATCTGGTCTACACAACCTCTTCCCTTCCTAAAACCTCCCTGTTCTTCTCCAACTAATTCTTCTGTTGTTTCCCTAACTCTGTCAATAAGTATCCTACCAAATGCTTTTCCGATTACACTAGGAAGGCAAATGCCCCTATGATTATCACACACTTCTTTTTCCCCTTTTCCTTTGTGCAGGGGAATAATTATACCTGACTTCCAATCCTCCAGGACTCTACCTTCCTCCCAGGCCAATCTGCACATCAATGGATGTAAGAATAAAATAAAACTGATGTCACTGACTTACACATGTTTCCCTAGGTCCCCAAGATTACCCAAACAGAGACCTAGTTGTATTTATTTTATAATACAATGTTTGTCATTCATGCCTGGTTAGTATATGTAAACTTTACCAAGCTGGAAAAAGTGATATATCTGGGAAGCATAATTCCCTCAGCAATCCAGCTATGTAGAATTTAACTTCATTATACAGTACTGTATTGTAAACTCAGAGAACATCAGACCTTCCCAGAAGCTTTTTTGTTTGTACATTACTAAACTACCGGCTCTGCTTTAGCTTTTGAAGTAACAGCCATTTCATTTCTATTTATTTATTTATCTTTTTCTACTGGCTCGTATTTTATTCAGTGTATGGAGTGCATGTAATATGTTTGGTTAGGAATGTTAAAGTTGTGTGTGGTTTTGTGAGGATAGTAATTAGCAAGCAAGGTACAGCCTGGTGTAACACAGAAGCTGAAAGGGCAGGGGAGAAAAGAAAAAAAGAAGTCCCTAGAGTGCAAGCAAGAGTGTCAAAACAGTCAAAGGAATATCAGTACAGTACTATTAATACACATGCAAAGTGACTGTCTGTCAATCTATCTATCTATAGCCAGACACCAAATGCCGTAAAGGGTCGCCTTTTGTCTCTGAGTTAGTTGTTTTATGGGGAGGGACACTAATCCTCTGTCAACCCACTTACTGATACGAAAGGAACACGTATGGGTTGGTTGCATGGCTACCACCCAGCACTGTAAATGATTGCCTGGCTTACTAGAAACCATTAACTTTGTTACTCAATGCAATGCCACCTGAAAATTAAAGAGAAATAAAAAATGACAAGAAAGATATGAGAAACTGGAAGACAGGAGGGCAGACACAGAAAAAGAATGATGAAGGTAAAGGAAGAAGTAGGCAGCACTACATCAAGTGAGTGGATGAATGTTGCCATGAAAGGTTAATGATCATTTTGGAAGAAAATGAAACTACAGTAGGCCTGTGAGCAGCATCGTTCCGGTTTGCACTAACCATGGTCTGTGTGGCAACATAAACCATACCCTATGTCAATCAGCAGAATAACTCCCTGTTAACACGGCAAAATTCTTACTGCACTCCATTTGAAGTTCCTTTGTGGTGAAAGATGCCAACATGGCCACCATGCCTGCCCATTCAACCTTCACTTCCCCAGCCCTACCCAATACCCTCCCTCCTGCCTTCTTGCCTACACAAAGCATGTCTTCCCTGTGCTGTGGTGTGCTGTCAGTGTTTTCCCTGTGTCCAAGTGCTACTAATGCCAAAGAAAAGACTTACCAGAAAAGTCAATCTTATAAGAAAAAGGAAGAAATGCTCTTCAGGCTTGATGGTGCTGCACATGTGATGGAGGTGACTAACCACTTCAGTGTTAATGAGTCAACTGTGCACACAGTGAGAAAAAATCAAGAGAAAATACAGCGTGCAATGCACTTAGCAGGTATCGATGATGTTTGTAAGTGGGCTCATGTGCATAATGATGTGTTAGTAAAAATGGAGAAGGTGCTGAACATACACACGTATGTGCCCAGCATGAAGCTAATATGACAATGGATTGCAATATGATTCATAAGAAGGCACTGGAAATCTATGCCATGCCACCTAAAAAACTCTTTGTCACTCTTCATGGTGAGCACCTTGTTCAGCAGTTTGTACACTAAATAACCCTTTCATTTGTCCAGTGACGTTTGTAGAGGCTGTATGTGTACTACAATTTATGTATGGTATGCTCAGGGGGGAGTAAAAAATTATCAAGAGAGTCAGAGGGAAGACTATGGGGAAATTTTGGCACATTTCCATACCCATTTGTCCTTATTGTTTCAGTGTACCCATCTACTGGTACACGGTTTCCATTTGTGCAGCAAAATGCCCAGACCCATTAACTACTCTGCTTGGTGGGAAGTGTACTCTGTAAATATGAAGCTAATTTTGAAAAAGGTTAAAAAATGTAGAAATGAGGGTGGAAAAATGTGACAATATGAAGGAAGAGAATGTAAGTATACTAACATACGAAGGTGAAAGTAAGGAGCAGACAGATGGAACATTTTGAAAGGCAGAGGAATGGGACTGGTGAGACCTAAGCAGTAGTAAATTTGATTGGATTTGGTGGTATGCAGAGAAGGAATATGCTACTGGAAAATGTGGTACTGTATTTGGTAGAAGTGAAGATTGCTGTGAAACTGTGGAAAAATGGGAAGGCTTCAGGTGCTGATAAAGTGTAAGCAAGATAATAAAATACAGTGTACAGATTGTACAAAAATATCAGTGATTAAAGTTGATCAGTCATACACTCTGTTCCTTCCTAGAAGCCCTGCAACAAGGAATGGTTGTAACAAAAATGGCTCCAGGCTACTTTATCCTCAAATACTTCTTTCACTCTCGCAGACACTCTGCTTTCTCATGCTTCTCTCTCATCAATATACTGCTTCACTCTGTTCTTCCATACCACATAAGGTTTGCCTCTACAAAAACTACCCTCTACCTCAATTTCAGAGTTTCATTGGCACCCTATCTATTTGCATTCTTTTGTTTATGCCCATACTATCTCCATATTTCCTTCTTATCCACTCAGTAATTCCACACCTCATTGCTACAGCTCTCCCTTCTATGCCATAAGACCCATAAAATTTATTTTTACCTACATCACCCATCCTCCTTTTGCATGCAGTTGTTCTGACAAAGGTCATATCTACAGCTTGCAGCCTAACATTTTTTTTTTGCCAGTTACTACCCAGAGCATGTTAGTGTGTGCAGAGATCTTTCTAGGATGTCCATGGATGGGTTTATGGGCACTGGTACGATGCGGGCACTGGCAAGGCAGGGACATTGGCTGATTTTGAGTAAGCAGTACCAGCACAAATCTTTCTGGTCACTTTCTGCTCTCTGAGGGGACATATGTAAACCTTCCTCCATGCCATGGTTCTTGGGTGGAACAATAAGACACAAATTAAAAGGAAAAAAAATAGTCTGATAATAGCTGTGGCTTGAATATTTTGTGTGAGAAAAATAATTAGGCAGATGAACATCATCCCTTGGAAACAGTTAGAGGCACTGAGGTGGTGGGGAAGCACAGACCGACACCCCTGCAAGCTGTCAAACCAGTTAACATGCATGAACTCTCTATTGCCTGGAAAAGGCAAGTAATTCAAGACACATCCATGTGGCTTCTAAGAGAGGTTAACCCTCAATGTTCTGTTCTGAAAGATGAGAACCTTGAATTGTTGGTAGAGTTTATGTATGTGGGTGCAATGACAAAAAAGAGAGGTGAATATGTAAAGGAAGTGGAAAGTAAATTGGTACAGAGAAGGAAAGTGGCTGGTGCTATGAAGGCCTTAATATGAAACAGTTCTGACTGTGGCAGCTGCAAGAGGACTGCATGAAGTTTTAATTCCCACGTTTAAAGCCCATATTACCATATGCATTGTGAAGTATGAAAATGAAAAGTCAAGAGTTAGAGCAGTGGAGATGGGTTTATTGAAAAATCTGCATTGAGTGCTGAGTGGATAGGATAAGAAATACAGTAATGCAATTCATGAAAGATGTGGAGTATGAAAAAAAAAGGGGGGGGGAGGGGCGCAAGCTTGGAGCGTACAGTTACACGGAGCACATGGATATCAATGAGGTGGGTATACGTGCTTGAGTCTGAAAGCTGGAGGAGGCATGGCTGGTCAAGAAGGATAGGTATAGTAAATGAGTGTGTGAACAAATGAAGTATGGAGGTTGATGAGGCTTGGGAACTAACTGAATGGATGAATTAAGTACTAAGTGTTTGGCACCCTCTTTTTGCCTTAACAGTTGTCAAACTAACTCAATGTGAATGATAATATGAAGCATATATGTGGAAAGGTGTCTGTAATGTAGAGTTAGGATTCTGGGGGGCTTGAACGTTGAGTGAACAAGTGTGTGATCAATTTCATTGGACATGCTGCTGATTAATTTTCCCACTATCATGTTTCTTCTTTTTCCTTGCTTTCAAGACCCTACCTCACACCACCTAGGGTGGGTAAGAGGTGGGGTGATGATGATGATGATGATGAACTTCTCTGACTTGAGATGTTAATCCATCCATCAATCATCCAATCGTACATTGCCCTATGAGGAGCATAGGAGCCTGGGGCTAGGCAAGTTGGTCCTGACATTTAAGATGAGAGTGACTAGCCTCACTCATCCCTGAGTGGCATTACATAAGCAATAAACCCTAACCACCCTTTGGATATAAAACTTCACCGGCTCAATCTGACTGGAGTGCCATAATTACCCACTCAACCACCAGGCACCAAAATCTGGTTATATGGTTACCACCCAGCATAGTAAATGGTTTCCCGGTATACAGGAAACCATCTGGCTTGTCACTCAGTGTACAGTCATCCACAGGCAGAAGGAAGAGGAAAGAATGAAGGAAAGAAAGACAGAAGAGGGAGTGTAAAGTCACCTGTAGGCAGAAGGGCGAGGAAAGAATGAAGGAAAAAAAGACAGTTGAGATGTTAATATTTCCCTTAAACCCCTCCTGTCAGATGATGCCTTGATGATGCCTTTTTAAATTTTTTTTTGGCTAACAACTGCAAGATTTTTTTAAAATACTTAGAGTGACAACTCTGACTGAACGGTTTACAAAACAACTTGTGTGTAACATCGGTTTCACTTAAACTTATACCAGGGTATATAGATATGGCTATTTAAAAACCATCTTTAATATTATTGTGCTGACAACTTACAAATAAAATCAGAGGTATTAGAATATATAAATAGAGATGCAATATAACCTGCAGAGAACTGTAAACAGTAACATTTATACGTTAACAAAATTACACGAACAGTATGTTGTCTTGCAATAAAATACTTCAGCATTTGTATGGTTTAAACCTGGTAGTTAAACTACTACACATTTCAAAAAATCAGTTTCATGAACACCACTGTGGTCTTAAAAAAAAAAAAAAAAAAAGTAATTATTTACACAACATCTATTCTTCCAAACATTTCTATAATTCTCATCCCAGGGCAGAGGATCCATGTACTCAAGCCAACTAATACGAGTGGAGCTGATGTCTTGCTGTCTGCTGCCTTCTGGACATTAACTACTGGTACTGAACAACAGTTACTTTAAAAGACCTTGTTCAGCCGCTAATTTCTTCAGAGTCTCCTCATCTTGAGTGGACATCTTCTGTAGTTTCTTGCCAACTCTTTCATGGATTTCCCAGTATTTTGCCACACACCTGCAAAAATATACATGAGTCCAGACAGTAATGTTTCACACAGATGAGGGGAAAATTGTACAATCCATTAAAAAAATTACAACAGACTCTATTATTAATATCTATCAATTCACAGTTAGAAGCCTTATAATGGAAGGAATGATCACAAATGACCTGCCTCCACTTCACCCTCTCCCACGTCATCAGGCTATCCTCTCTCCAACTTACCCTCACTAATATACTCTTATACCTCTCCATGACCTCTCCATCCCAACACTCCATCTCATCCTCAGTCTCCCCCTACCTCCTATACACTCTCCTAGTCAATCTCTTCTCCTCTGTTCTCTAAACATGGCCAAACCATTTCAAGGTACAGTACAGCATTCCCCCAACAGGCACATTCACAAACTCCCAAAAGTTGCCAATCTTCACCTGATAACATAATCTGAAAAATATATGGTCAACAAAACCACTGTTTTGCAAATGTTTCCTTTATCACTTGGTTCATAAGTATAATTTTACTAACCTGCCCTGCCCCGTCGACGTACAATGCATGTCGCAACATTTTTTCACACTAAGATCTGACGACGTGCATCATACGTTATGTCGCAACTTTTTTTCACACTAAGATCTGGCGACGTGCATCATACATTATGCAATTGAAAGACCCGTCGATTGTCTTCCTCTACCCCCAGCCAGCCAGCGACACTGCCTGACCCTATGTAACCCCCCCCCTCCCTTGGTGGGTGCGCCATTTTCTTGCAACTCACCTGTTAGCAGTAACCTGGCCAGTAAAAACACTCTCCGACGACGAAAATCAAAGAAAAAGTTATTCCCGATGTGGAGGACAAAGATTACGTGGCACTAGAAGTAATGAGGAGGTAACATCACCAAGGTAGGCGCAGTATGTTAATGTGTTTGGTGAGTGAACAATGCTTATATCGCCTATATTATTGTGTGAAAGCCAATATACTCTTGTACTACATATAAATTCGTACCAAATAAATAAAGAATTACCAATTCTGAGTGATTTTGGATAAGTTTCCCTCACATAGGGAGCTTCTTTTATGAAGCGCAGCATCATAGAAAGCGGTAGCCAGTTGAGGGGCCTCTCACCTGTTTAGGGTTGCTATTTTTTACTTCAGGTGAGTGCTTTCTTGCTGAATTTTCGATGTGTCTCGCCAAAAGCAGAGGTTTGAGCGAAACAAAACAAAACAAAACAAAAAACTGCCAGGTTCTGGGGGTGGGGTGGGTAAAAAAGTTGCTGGGACAAGGCGGGTTAACATATCTACTCAATAAAATTGGGAGAAGACTCAAAGCATTCAGGGCAACTACAGGACCAGACTATGGGCAATTAAGAGAAGCACTCCTTATTCTGCAAACAATACATTAGATCAGTGATGTCCTTTGCCTCCCCAGCATAGGCTCCCATCCTATCTAATACCCACTACAACACCTTACAAACCATACAAAACAATGCCCTACACATCAACAATGACTGCACTAAAGCCACTTCCACAGTTCACTTACACTCTGAAGCTAAAGTCATCCCTGTCAGAGACTAGCTACATATGAGTGGCACACAATCCTATGCAGCAGCCTGTGCTAATACACAACACCCCTGTCATTACATGACAGAGGCCCACAACACACCTTGGCACATAAAACAATCACCACATAAACAATATTAAACTCTTTAAAACAATATCTCACCTCTAGACATTCCAACACTAGTAGTGAAGAAATGTCTACTTACTTACACACGAAGGGCAATACAACACCTCAATCAGAACATACTACAAGCCTCCTCCTCCTGACATCCACCCATTGGTGTTCTTTAAGAGAGATTACTGAATTCATCTAGCTAGGCTTACAGCAAGATATCATTCAGCCATCCTCAACTACCAGCCTAGATCTGGGCTGGGTTGAATCACAGATGACATGTGTCCAAATTGTAGAATTTGCCCACACAACATAATACACATAATGGAGCACTGTACAGCACATGCTACACTAAGATGGAAACAGAACATCAATGGGGAATATATGGGATAACCTCATAGAGGCATTGGCTTACCTGTGATCAATGGGTCTGTTCAATCAGACAGACCAGTGTTGAGCAACAGCAACAAACAACTGTACTTTAGACAACAATTCTTGGCTACACTTATTGCCCTTCAGGTTTTGTTCTTCGAGTTTTCAACATGGATTGTACAGAACAGTACAATAATGCTATCTGGGGTCCAGGAGAGACACCTTGGGACTGTGGTGATAGTCAATGTTACAGGTCCCTGATCTTTCGATCATATTGGCACAGTACCCTCCCAAAGAAAACTGAAATAATAGTCACAGTACATGACAAATATATTAAATTGCATATTATGGTTATTCCTCCAATGACATTCTGTTTTTGTGTAAGAAAAGACAATGGTAATGAATATTTACTACTTATTAAGCTCTTGACTTCCTTTCTGGACCCCTCATGGGCCTGGGCTCTGGTGTTTTCTTACCATTAACACCCCCCTCCCCCAGGTTACTGCAGCTGTCTTGCCATCTGGAGTGATGTGCAAGCTGGTAACTACTAACATTCAAAACAAATACCTAGGCATTACAGGACTATAGTTCATGGATTATAAATTACTAGCATAATCATGATTCTTATTAGTGAAAGTATACTGAATTGTCTTCTGGTGTAGTGTTAAGGCACTCCTACTTGTGGTTCATGAGAGTCTAATTCCAATGGGTGATGGTTGAGATTTACTGCTCATGTAATGCAACTAGGGGACATGAAATTAGTCACTCACTTCCAATGTCTGGATTGTGTAGCCTAGTCCTAGGCACCTACATTCCTGAAACGACAATGCTGGACTAGAATGGCAGTGGTACAGAAAAATATGTTACACATTAATTCACAATCAGAGAAAATAAATACTGTAAATACATAACTAAACTTACCTGTCAATGCACACAGCCTCTCCTTTACCAATCTCAGAATCTCTGTATTTTGTTGGGATGCATTTCTTATGACATGAGTTGGTCATTCTTGTGTACATGTCTGACATCATTTCAATCTCCAAGTCCTGAACCAGCTTCATCTGTTCCTCATTAAGTGGAGGCAGACCAGCCATCTTGAGGTTTGTGTTGGAAAGAATTTGAAACAATAACTAGCTTGGAAGTAATCCACTTTAGTACAAAGTTTGGAGTCTGGGCGAACTAGCCAGAAAATGAGCGCTTGGTCTCGTATTCTCCAGTGTTTGCGTTTCTCATGCGCTCCCGCACCTTCACATGCTCACGTCGCTGACTCTCAACAATTTGCTTGGTGAAGACAAACCCACCAATGCCAAGCCCAATTACTATGGCCCTGGAATGAAAGGTACCAGTAAATGAAGTAATTTTCTACAACAATCTGCAACAAATAGCACATCACTTAACAGAGAGGTGTCACAGTACAATAATCCCCCTTCATCTGACTTACCCATACTGTATCAGGTAATTCACTTACTTGTTAAGAATTTAACACCACTTCTCACTAAATGTTAGATTTCCCCTACTTACACAATGTTTTAGATATAAAATTGACACTTTAGGCAGAGTCTGGTGACTGCAGGATTAGCACTGTGATCATCACTTGTCAATCCAACATGGTGAGCAACTGCAAAGAAATCTGCAAGGGCTCCAGTTTGTGTTACTGTACACTGTATGATTTCTACTGTGAATGTTAAGCTACTTAAGGCATTTACTATGTTATGACAATATGTGTGATTGGTGGAGGGGGTTTGGTAAAGTACAACTGATCCTTTGGGCACTATTTGCTGTCTGCAGGAAGTGCATCCGACACAAGGGTTAGATGCTAAAATACCAATCCCAGTAAAGGTTCAAATTTACTGTTATGAGTGGTGTGTTAATGGTTATTGTATGTCTTCTGTTGCAAGTACTGTATTGCGTGAGATCTTTACTGACTACATCATGACTGGAAGTGCCATTTGGGAAGGAGTTGGGTAAAGTCACAAGGTTAACCCTTGAGGGTCACTTGACCTAACCCCCAAAGAACCCATGTTATATCATCATCACAGTATGATAAACCAATATCTAATAGGGCTTTATGTGCAACTCTGTAGATTCTATAAACAAGGCCTGTAATATGTGCAGTAGTTATTGTAACAACAGCTGAATTCTAATCATAGACAAAAGCAATTTAACAAGACTGATCTGATTAAAGCAACAATAAGAAATCCTTTCGCTAGTAGTGAAAGCAACAGTGTTTATTATACAGGAACAATGAACATCCCAAGCAGATAACACCATCACATCATCATCATTAACAATGACACCTTGCTTCAGACTCAAAGCTTCACCATATGATCACATGATTCACATAAGCCAATCACTTACTGATACACAATGGTAGGTGGTGGTGAGCATCACCTATTAACTTGATGTGGTGCTGCTTCCTTCTTCCTTCAACTTTATCATTTATTTTCATGTCTGCCCTCCTTTCTTCCTATTTCTCCAACCCATCCTGCCACTTTTTATTAATCTTACCAAGACCCGGGCTCCTATGCTCCTCTGTGGGGTGACATAGGATTGATAATGGAAGGATGGATGACTTCCACTACAGGTGGCTTTACAATGAGTGACAAGCCTAATGTTTTTCTGTAACCCAGGAGACCATTTACAATGCTAGGTAGTAACCATATCACCAAATATGGGGTGATGTGGAGCCTATTATGTTGCCACTGTTAAATGGGTGGAGACACAAATGCAGTATCCAACAAGGAACCATATCTCCACACTCTTCACTATGCCTCACTGTGGCAAGGTGTTATTGCAAAGGAATGCAATTCACTGCATGGGAGGTTGCTTACCTGTGGCTGATGGGTCTGTTTGGCCAAACAGACCAGGGTTATTCAACAACAACTGAGTTCAAATTAAAATACGACAGGTCATAACTTGGGTTTTCACATTCATGTCTAAATTTCTGAAGACTGTTCAGCACAAGAATGACGGTCTTGATTTGCTGGTGAAGTTAAAGTTCAAACTGTTTGATCAGTGGCAGATGTCTCACACTCAAGAATATACCAGGTAGTACTTGAAAGAGTGTATGTTGTGTGGGAAAAGACAAAATGTGGGAAGGAAGTCTTGACAGGTTAGGCAGAGGCAGGTGCTTAAAACATCCTGTTGTACATCACTCATCCATAAACTTCTTCCTAACCCATTAAAAACAACTCAGTGTTTACATCTAGTTAATATGGGTTGGAGAAGGTTAGTGCTTTTAATTAGCTCTGTTGTAATTCATTCATTTTTTAGCATTTCCATCAACAAAAAAAACATGAGTTACACTGAATAATTTTTGTTTTACCAGCATTTCTTTAAAGTGATTTATGTATTTAGTGGTAGGTGGTGGCGACCATCATCCACTCACTTGATGTAGTGCTGCCTACTTCTTCCTTACCCTTTATTATTATTTTTCTGTGCCTGCCTTCCTCTCTTCCTGTTTCTCCCATCTTTCCTGTCACTTCTTATTGCTTTTCTTTCCATTACAGGTGGCTTTACATTGAGTGACAAGCCAAATGGTTTCCTGTAAGCCAAGAAACCATTTACAACGCTGGGTGGTAACCATATAACCAAACCATACGTGCTCCCTACATATCAACAAGTGGGTTTGTGCCCCTCACCGTAAAACAAATAACTCAAAGTCAAATGGCCACCTCTTACAGGATTATGGCGTCAGGCAATAGATAGATAGATAGATTTATGTAACTTCCTGGTTCACTTCCACTGGACATGACCAGTTTTTCCACACCCCAAAACAAATACTGTACTGTACCCCATTACTGGTGGGGGGAGGAGAGGTTGATTATGGGCTGCACCTGAGCCAAATTAACCTAATCTAGGACACCAGCACCTTTTTCTATGATGTTAAACTGAAAAAATCAGTATGCTACATGGCCTGATGAAAAATCTGGGGAAAATCTGTAAACTTGATCCTCTTTTGAAATATACCATCAATACTCCAAACTTAGCCAGACAACTGCGGCATTAGGCTTTCTGGCCTACCACCCCAAGCACAAAAAAACAAGATTTTTTTTTTCTCTCTCAAAAATAAGTTTTGCTCGTATGAAATGGAAGAGTGCATGGAAAGGTGTAGGGGAAACAAATATGAGTTCATTATTTACCTTAATTCAGCCATGCAAAGTAATGAGGACATTCCTGGTCTACCCCCTCATGCGCAAAAAAAACGAGAAAAAAAGTTTTTCTCAAAAATAATTTTTGCTCGTATGAAATAAAAGAGTGCATGGAAAAGTACAGCACTGTATAGAAAAACAAATATGAGTTCATTATTTATCTTAGTTCACCTGCGGTGAAGTGATAAGGGCATATGGGAGAAATATGTAGTGCATCAGTTTAAAAAAAAAAGCTTGCTCATATGATGTACATCGCTGCTACATGTTAGCCATCATATGATGTATGTCACAGCTATTGGGTTGATAAAAACAGGGCAGCACTAAACTCACAGAATACTACCACTGGTATTGTATACCACACCAGCCCCTATGTCAACACAGTAATCCCTCAATTATCTAATGTAGTACAGTAAGCCCTTGTATTTTGACGCATTTTACTTCGACGCTTCATTTTTCGCGATAGAAAAACGTTTCCAACATGTCGCAAACTTCGTCACTTTTTCCCAATTTTCATCCCCACTTCCAGCTGCAGCCGACACTCAGCAGAGGACGCATACCGATGCTTATTTGTTGGCGGTCATCTTGCGACCACCCTGCCCTCTATCGATACAGCGGCGGTACTACAGACCTCTTCACCATCATGTTTTTTGTGCAGCCGAGAAGCAGAGGATTTTGCAGCTCGTTGAGGAGGGGTTGACAGCCCCTGAGATACGTCGCCTGACTGGGGCTCCTGACAGCACCATAAAGACACTCAGAAAAAACAAAACAACTCTCAAAAAGCAGGTGAGTGCACGTAAAATAACAATAAAGTAAATGTGTTGTGTGTTTTTTTCCCTTTAATCTTTATTTGTGTCACGGTTTTTTACTGTATCAGTATCCACCTAATGGAGTTAGTTTTTAGAGTTAACCAACCAAGTATTAGTTAGAACAATTCAGGGGAAGAATATGCAGTACTGTAATGAAAATCGGTAACACTGGTTACTGTTATGTTGCATTATACCCCTAAGGAAGAACAAGGAACCTCTCAACAAGCAGGTGAGTGCACGTAAAATAATAAAGTAAATGTATCTGTGTTTTTCTCCCCTTAATCTTTATTTGTGCCACTGTTTTTTACTGTATCAATATTCACCTAATGGAGTTTGTTTGTTTTTTTGTGCGATCAGACGCACAAGCCTACTCACAGCAGAGGTGGACGAAACGGCTATGACACCATTTGACACACTACGACTTAGCCTCAGGTGTGGTTGACATAACAGAGGAAGAGATGAACTCTAGTGAAGACAATGAAAGGCCAGAGCACACTGCACAGGAGAAGATGACCACCCACAAATTGTCCCACAGCCTGTCCACCATAACCGACATGGCAACAACCTTCAAGACATACACCGGGAGTATGCCTGAGGCTACCCAGATCCTGTCCACCTTGAATGATCTGAAGAGTTAATTGAAGGCAGTCTACAACAGAAACCTACTGGAGCAGAGACAAGCCAGGATCACACGTTTTTTTAACGTGACAGAGAATGTGGCTGCTATTATGCAAGACTTAAGACATGACAGGAGAGGTGGATGAAGGAGGAGAAGTGGACAGAGAGGAAGTGGAGTTGCTGGAGCCTGAATTGAACTTCGAAGGCTTTGGCTAAGGTGATAGGGCTTCCCCAGAGAGGCCCATGTCACCCAGTTACTAGCCCATCCACCCTCAACAAACCTTCACCTGACACTCATGCCAATGTTTACTTTATTTCTGGTAAGGATTTTTGGTGTTGCAGCTCTTTATAACAGTTCTAATGTCATTTCAGGTACATGTTTATTGTGTTATGCTGTATAAGCAACTAGTAAACACTCCATTTTTAATTTTGGGTAGGGCCTGTTTGGTGTTATAGGACTTTGATAGGGTAAGGTAGCTGTCCAACTGGAACGCCCATCTATTTTTCCCATTGGTTCTTAACTTCACATTTCGTCGTTTCATGTTTTGCGACGTTTTAGCGGAACATCAAAACAGCGAAAAATGAGGACTTACTGTAGTGCCATTAGTACATTCAGATACAGATAATGTCTGGATACAGAACAATACATTTTGGCAGTGTACTTCACTCTTTCAGCTATTCAGACATCATAACACACATGGGAATATCTGATACAATGTCTGAAACTATGAAAACAATGTATAAACAACAAAAATCCACAATAAAATCAATGAAGACGAAGGTTGCAAAAAGAATTTAACAGCTACAGTACTGTACTGTACTTACCACCCAGTGAACGAAGGACAGACGTCGTAACGTGCCAGCCAGTACAGTAGCTGGTGTACAGTACTCCCTTGTGGTCTAGTGGCTAATGTAATCACTTAATAAATGTTAAAAAACTCCTCTTCCTCCACCTGTTGGAGCTGGATGATGAGATGGGACATGAGATGAGGTGATGGAGGCCTGCCCACCTCAAGAGACTCCAAAGACAGCAGCAAGGTCATGTCTAAAGGTGACTCAATGGCTGTCGATGTGCTCGGTTGTGGGTCCGAGAGTGAAGACTGGGGATGAGGTGGTGGTTGGGAGAATGGGCTCGCACACATGGAGGTGACAGGCTCAAAAAGGAAGTCGATATTGGACAGACGATAGGTGCGACGATTCTGACACAGGATGACAGCGTTCCTGACCACCAGCTTCAGTGGCACCAATTCCCTGTTGCAGTGCGGGTGCTTGGCAAATTCGTGCACCTGCTCAGTGCTTGCACACAGCACACCAAGAAGAGGGAATGATGGAGTGAAGGGGTGCTGCAAGTCAGGGTCCTCATCCTTGTCCTCTGTCTGCACCGCAGAGACAGCAGCGGCGATCTCCTCATCAGACAACATCTGATAACCGGGATCATCGCTGTCATCATCCAACCAATCCCTCACATCGTCGATGTCCACATCTTCGCCTGCTGACATACATGAAAGTGGAAATCATCCACGTCAAATCCCTCAAAGTCGTGCAGAGACAGCAGCGGCAATCTCCTCATCAGACAACATCTGATAACTGGGATCACCACCGTCATCATCCAACCAATCTCTTACATCGTCGATGTCCACATCCTCGCCTGCCGTACATACATGAAAGTGGAAATCGTCCATGTCAAATCCCTCAAAGTCGTGCAAGGCCTCGTACCCCTGAAGGAGACAAGACCAACAGCTCCTGAGGGTTTTAACAGAGACTTCCATCCAAGCATTTGCCCAGCTGAACACCACCGACTTGATGTTGTAATGCCAAATAATGTACTGTGAGGTTGGATGAGGAGGAAATGGAAAATGTGAGTCCTTTTAAGTATTTGCGGAGTGTGATGAGTAAGGATGAAAGTTTAGAGGGTGAAGTGCTTGAAAGGGCGCAACAGGGAAGAAAGGTTGTTGGTTCCTTGAGAGCAGTGATAAGGAACAGAGATGTAGGCAAGGAAGTAAAAAAAAAAAGTCACTGCATGACAGTACTGTGATACCAACTCTTCATGTATGGAAGTGAAGCTTGAACTTTGTAGGAAGGACACAAGTCAAGAGTGAGAGCAGTGGAAATGAGTTATTTGAGAGAAGTATGTGGAATTACATGGAGAGACAGACTGACAAATGGGGAATTGAAGAAGAGCTGTGGTGTGGATGTGGAAGCGATAGAAAGCGTTAGGAGAAATACACTGAGATGGTTTGGCCATGCGGAGAGGATGGACAGTAAAAGACTAATGAGGAGACTGTATAAGAGTGAGGTGGAGGGGGGGAGTGGAAGGGGGAGGCTAAGGATGAGATGGAGGGATGGAGTGGAAAGGTATATGAGAGAGGGGTGTGTGAACTGGAAGCAAGGCAGAGAAATGGGATTGGACAGTGCAACGTGGAGGCAATTTGTTTATGGCTGCCCCTTATGGGATTGTGGCATCTGGCAACAGATACAGACAGACAGAACAATGCCTGCAACAGCATGTTTACTATACTGCCGATTGCGCCAACTGACTGTCCCAGTGCACCAAACACTCAAATGTACACAATTTAATTGCCATAGCCTACACTTTGGCAGATACCTACTCCCCCAATTAGCCGTGGAAGCCTAATGAAGTGCTGAAGCCTAACTGGAGGCTTTACCCCCAGTGATTATAACCTACCTAACAGTGTGCAAACTAAAATGTGCATTACACAAAACTTGCACCAAAACAGTACTGTGTGTTGGTTTTTGGATTATTCCTCCCAGGTAGACCTAGATAAATCATATAGCCCTGCCAGGGTTACAGGAGAGCACTATCCCTCCCAGCAAAGGCACCAACCTGGGCAAGGTGCAAACTTTCAACCTCGCGATCTCTAGTCCCACGCATTACCACCGAGCCACCCCACTCCCCAATGTGTGTTGAGCGTTCATTAATCATACTGCAATCGTCACATGACGATGTGATGGCAATGGTAGGTGCAATCTATCTATCTATCTACTACCAGATGCCATAATCCCGCAAGGGGTGGCCATTTGACTTTGAGTCATTTGTTTTATGGGGAAGGGCACTAACCCTCCACCAACCCACTTGCTGACATGTAGGAAGCACATATGGTTTGGATATACAGTATGGTTACCATCCAGCATTGTAAATGGTTTCCTGGCTTACAGGAAACCATTTGGCTTGTCACTCAATGTAAAGCCACCTGTGAAGGAAAGAAAAGCAATAAGAAGTGACAGGAAAGATGAAAGACACAGGAAGAGAGGAGGACAGGCACAGAAAAAGAATGATAAAGGCTAAGGAAGAAGTAGGCAACTCTACATCAAATGAGTGGATGATGGTCGCCACCACCTAAATCTTTATTTACATAACAGAGGAGATACCCATTAATATATGGTACACATTAGTAAAATAGTACTAGACAATTAAGTCACTTTACATTTTGTAAAATATACAATGCCGGAAGTATTACGTACAATAATGAAACCTCGTATTTACAAACATTTTTAAAACAAACATTTAAAAAAAGCTCACTATACATGCTATCTATCTATCTATCTATCTATTGCCAGACGCCTCAATCCCGAACGGGGTGGCCACAAACAAATCGCCTCCATGTCACTCTGTCCCCTGCCATTTCACTACCACGCTCCCAACTCACACCCCCCTCTCTCATATACCTCTCCACTCCATCCCTCCATCTCATCCTCGGCCTCCCCCTCCCTCTCGCCCCCTCCACCTCACTCACATACACTCTCCTCTTCAATCTTTCACTCTCCATCCTCTCCACATGCCCAAACCACCTTAACGTGTTTCTCCTAACGCTTCCCATCACATCCTCAACCACACCACAACGCTCCTTCACTATACATGCTAATCTGTAAATAATAACAAAGGATCCTGTCAATGCTTCATTTCAACAAGAAATTTGGAAATACTGCATCACTGTCATACATAATTAATGTTATTACCACAGAATTTGCATGTTATAAATGGATTATATAATCTTCAATAGCATAAATGTTCTTTCTAATCTGGGTGTCATAAATTAGTTATATTAAAAACATTGGTCATTAAATTTTCATCATTTGTTCATGGAAGTTCTCCTGCAGTTTGGCCACAAATTCATTAAGTAAAGCACTTTAGTATTCATAGGGAAAGGCATCTATTTTCTCGGAAGCGACATGATGTGGATGAAACGCTGCCACTTTCCATCCTTTGGAAAGTCAATTCTGGTGTCATGGAAGGGGGGTCTGGGAGGGCATAGCCCCCAGTTAGGAACCCAGGTTATTTTCTGGTGTTATCTGTGGTTCCACCTATTTTCTAAAACGAAGGATTTCCACAATAAATGACGGCCAATTTTTTTTCCCCCATAACTTTTCTCGAAATATTTACATAAACATGTGATCCATTAATTCGTCTGAATAAAGAGATCTTATCATTCAAAACTAATATTAAATAAACCATACTGTCTGACAGCCGTAATACCAAAACTTGTGTGACATTACCGATGGCTAAATAATAATTATGAATCTTCACATAATCACAGTATCAGGCAAAATTTAAGTTCCAAAGGCACAGGTATATATGTGAAGCTTTTTAATTTCAACGGAAACTATTACCATGACTCACCACCCAACAATAATCTTCGAAACCTTGGTCCTCAACATCGATAATTCATTCAAAAACAAATCTCTCACATGTGCTTGGTGGTGGGGTGTCGTCTGCTCACGAGTTTCGTTTCCTTCTTCTCTATTGAGTTTGAGTTGGGTTTGGGTGCATGCCAGTGAGTCAGGGGAACCTAAATATTACAAAAAGTAAAACAAAAATCTCAGTTAGGTTCTGATTCAGAGCTATGTATGTTAACGAGAAGGGAAACCACCTTCTAAAAAGAAAAAAAAACTTTTACCACAATCATGATTGCACAATCAAGGTACAGCTACTTTCACCTGATAAAGATGGCCAAGTGTAGTCATGCTGAAGGGAAACCTCGACCACTGACCAAAGACTCATTCCTACATGGTAACTAAGGCTCATAGAATTTCATATAACTACGACTTAGTGGTGTGGGTTGAAGAACTGGCTTAAGAAAAGCTTTAAATTCACTCATGAGACCCATTTACAGGATCATGAATGCGCAATCATTCCCATACCCCGTCAGGGGCCTGGCTGACGAGAAACTGTTAAACCAAATTACCTACGCCACCCACCCACCCGTCTTCACCCTATCACCTACATCACCCACCCATCTTTACCATCCTCCCACCTACTACTTCGCCTTCATACCCACACCACCATCTTACCTAAACCACCCACCCACCTACACCACTCTCGTGCGTACACAGTTCACCCACCTACCACCCTCTTTCCTACATCATCCATCCATCTTCACCACCCTGCCACCTACACCACCCACTCACCTACATCATCCACCCATCTACACCATCCTCTCACCTAAACCACCCGATCACCTACACTACCCTCCCACGTACTTCATCCTATCACCTATGAGTACACCACCCTCTTACCTATACTATCCTCTCACCTTCACCACCTGCTCTTGTAACCCTTGTCTTATTCATCATAAATCTGGAAGACGAGTATAAAGGTGGAAGGGACTTGTACCTGACTCCCCCCCATCTTAGCGTATATAGAGGTTTTCACTGACCCATCATGCCTGAAACCTAACTAGGGTGGAGGCCTACTTCTGTGCAGTATCGTCGTCTTGAGGGAAAAAAGAAAAAAAACTGGAAGGACACTGAGGACACACACA
>JAGKTI010004375.1:0-19595 GCA_018397915.1 Birgus latro
GTGTAGGGTGAGAAATGCTTGTGAGTGTAATTGTTGTGTTGTAGTGGCTTTGGATGTATGTGTAGTCTGTGAACCAAGTGTGATCGGCCCGCCTTAAGCCGATTGGGTGCAAGCATGCTAGTATGCGACACTGGTTCAACCACAGCACCCCTTGTGTCCGCCAAAGTGGTCAGTAGATATAAAGTAACCACGGGGTCGAGTTATAACATAGTGATTTTCTCGAGCAGTTTTGATCTGATTTACATCAAACATAGTGGAAGGGTTAAGGATAAGGCATGAAAAAAGGGCGTTTGTTTTAACCCGTCACGTCCCGACCAATTTCCAACCTACCATACCACAAAATTCTGAGGATTTTTGGGGGAAAATTTTATTGCCTCAAACCTTCGCTTTTGGTGAGAAACATCGAAAATTCATAGAGAAATCGCGATCTTGTGCTTAAAACTGTTGATACAGGTGTCATGCAATCTTATGTTTTCCTTTTTTTTTCAGGGTACCTGGCTAAAGAAAACAAACTATGGAAGGGTTAACTAATGCAAGCCACTTTCAGTTACGTATTTATTTATGTATTTGGTACGGATTTATGTGTAGTAACAGACTATATTGGTTTTAACACATATAGGCAATAGAAGCATTGTTCAGTCACCAAACACATTCACATATGGCACCTTCCTTTATGATATTACCACCTCATCACTTCTGTTTGTGTCTTGCTCTAGCTTCTTTATTTCTTTGTCCTCCACCTCAGGAATCACTTTCACCGTGAATTTCGTCATTGGAGAGACCGTGGGGCAGCATACCTTTACTGGTCAGCTTGCTGCTAACAGGTGAATTGCCCAGTGTGGGGGGAGGGGGGGTTAGGTGGGGCCAGGCAGTATCCCCGCTTGATAGCAAGTAGAGGAAGGTCTCCCACATATGCCTACCAAAAATCACTCATGAAACTTGAAAATTGTGCAAATTATGACCCTTGCAATTGCGCGACGTACCCATACGTTGATGGGTGTAGCTGTGACAAAACATCGCGACGTACCCATGCATCGATGGGACTCGGTGGGTTAAGAACAATCAGTCAGAAGTTTAGGACTAGATTAAAGTTTCACCCAGCTGTGTGTGTATGAATGAACGAAATGACTAAAACAGTGTTGATCTAATTAAATCAGATTGGTGGAATTGTTGAATGTCAGTCACGGGGTTGATTTTTTTTTTTTTTTTTAATAGCATCAAAGCTCAAGGTCACATGATGAGGATTTTATTGATCTAGACCGAACTTGGTGGAAAGATTGAGCATCCGGCAGAAACAGTGGGATTCGATTTTGAATACATTCATTTGGAGGTCAGGGTCAGTTGGTATCTCTTGTGTTTTCCAACATTAATTTAAGCTTCCAGTGATCATTATTATCGCCTGCCTTTTGTTGCAATATGGTTTTTATCATCGTGAATCTCTGTGTGTATGTATCAGTTTCCTAAATTATCTTGAAAATTTGTGAACGAATTTTCACAACCTTCAGGATATAGCAACTATGTGGATTTGCAGACGTTGCTAACTTTTGGTGACGATTTTATCAGAGACAGCCAAATATCAGCCACCCTATATTTTTTAATATGAACTGGCATTTTGTGAAACGTGGTGACTGAATTCCATAGAGTTTTGCAAATTTTCCTAAAATTTGGTTTGTAGGTGTACCTTGTACTGTACCAAAGCCAACAATATATTTTGGCGGGCGATTAACATTCAGCCCCCGAATGTTTTTCTTTCATTTAATGTGCAAAATAATAAGTAGGATGAATATGATTGCTTCAGGAACAAACAGTGATCACGCTCTTGTTGTGAAGTCTGGCTCATCTGAATATGAACCTGGTAGGCTGCAGGCTGAGGTTGCCATTTTTTTGCAGTCCGCCATCCTCCATTTATAGGATAGGATGGAAGCTGAGGAACATTTATATAACTGGGCAGCTCTCGGTGCCACTAAATGTGTATAACCGGGCAGCTCTTGGTGCCACTCCATGTGTATAACTGGGCAGCTCTTGGTGCCACTACATGTGTATAACCGGGCAGCTATCGGTGCCACTAAATGTGTATAACCGGGCAGCTCTCAGTGCCACTCCATGTATATAACCGGGCAGCTCTCGGTGCCACTACATGTGTATAACCGGGCAGCTATCGGTGCCATTACATGAAGGCATCCCGTTTTTGCACCTCTGAAGTTGTTAATTATTACCATGATCAAAACTCTGCTGACACTTCCCTGCCAGCTGTGGTTATGGAAAGTGTTAAAGGAAAGTTATATATTTTTATAGCAGTTTGAAACACACAACTATGGAATATGAATACAAAAGATACAGTTAAGACATTCAAGGGAGAATTAAAAATAAAGAAGGCAGGACACATTGCTGACAAGAAACTGTCGGTGAACTTTTGCTCTTCATAGTTATAAGTCAAAGGGGTGTTCAAAAATACAGTGGACCCTCCATATGCACAGTTTATGTGTTAATCTAGGGGTTTATGCACTCAGAGGATGTGCATGCTGATTCTGTTAACCCATTATCATAAACATAATGTGTTAACCAGCCCTCTGGTCAGACTGCAGTTCACTTACCTAAAACTCTATGATCCTAACCAGAAAATGGATGTGTTTCCTATGGGTATAACCTAGTGTGTAGAGGTAAAGTAGATAATGACATTACATGGTAGTGGGGGGAGGGGGGGATGGAGACTTCGTCAGTGAGGGAGACTGCATTGGCGAGGGAGACTTAAGCAGGGAAGGAGACTACAGCACGGAGGGGAGGGAGACTATAAGAGGGAGAGAGACTGTGGTGGGCAGGGAAACTATAACAGGGAGGGAGACTATGGTGGGCAGGGAGACTACAGTGGGGAAGGAGAGTACAAAGGGGAAACAAAAAGGTTAAAGTAGTTAACATGACTGTAACTGAAGTTTGGGAGAAACTGGCAGATCAGCTTTGTAGGCAGCAATGGAATTGTCATAAAGTCTCATGTCATAAATTACTGTGGCCGTAAAAGCAAAGAAGAAAATTAAGAAAATAAAAAGTGACCTATAATGAGGACGTAGGTGCCGGAGTGGGATGCCCCCATATACTGTAATGGCACTGATATGCATTCTAGTTATACAAACGGTTTCAGCTCCCTTCTCTGGAGGGAGAACAGTGGACTGCAGAAGAAGGAAAGATTTAACCTGCATTCCATTTAGTTCACATTAAAGATGAGCCTTGGCCAACAACAGGAACTATACATTCACCTTAACACAATGCTGTAATCCCTGGACAGTCGCTGGTACACGTATCAACAGCGTACAGCAACTGCCATCTGCCTGAAGTGTATGAGGAGCTGTACCCAGCACCAATAGACCCAGGACGCCTCATACAACTAACAGAGTGGCTGGATGACCAAGTGCTGGAGGACCTCACCCCACGCTTGGTAGCTCCACGACCCAACACCTACACATTCACAAAGGCGCTGGCTGAACATCTCCTTGTTAATGATGGAGCCAGGCTGCCAGTGTCCATTGTCAGGCCATCTATTGGTGAGTGCAGCAGCCACTATGAGGAGGATGTGTTAAGTTAATATGCATATCTGTCATAGTGCAGTATCACAGTGATATGAACTATTAAAATGGAAGAATTACAGCCACATATTGAAACTGTATTTATTGGGAAGCTAGAACTGTTGTATCATTCCATGTATTGGTATAATTCTGTTCCAGTATCTTTAACAAGGTTATGTGCAGTTATCTGCATTCAGCACTCTTCTAGCAGGCAGAACACACTAGATTCTCCTGCACTGTACCATTTTAAACTTAGATCAGTCATTTACTATATTCAGCATTACGTAATATCTTCTCACTTCTCTAGTGAGAAGATAGTCCCTTACGGGATTAAGGCATCAGGCAATAGATCGATAGACTTCTCAAGATTAGGCTTTATAAATATTGTAGGCTAAGCAAATCACATTTATTTACAAAAGGCATAAACTTCTGTGACTATAATGGGCCATATTGTACCAAATCATGCAGTATGTATCATTCGTATATGATTTATTGTATGCTACACATATACAGTACTCTTATCTGCTTTGTGGTGTGCAGTATGTGGATCATGGAAAGAGCCTCTGCCAGGATGGGTGGACAACCTCTTTGCCTTCACGGGTCTTCTAGTGGGAATGAGCAAGGGTGTTCTGCGTTCACTCTACATCAAGCCTGCCATCACTTTGGATTTTATCCCAGTTGACTTCCCAATCAACCTTATGATTGCCTCTGCTTGGAACACTGCTGCTGGGAGATACAGGTAGGGTGATGTTTTTCATATTTTGTAGATGTAATGTTTCCATTATCATAACAATCATCATCATCATTGCCTTGCTGCCTCTATGGAACCCTCAGCAATGGGTCTCCATGACAGCACTGCCACCAAGCTGCAATGTTCTCATCTTTCTGACACTCCTCTTCCTCAGCCTGCTTTCTCATACACTGTTGCATTTATTTCTTCTGTAATAATATCTTCAGGCTCTATGGCACCCTCTGTGCATTCTGTAAATGTTATCATAACACATCAGTTGATCTGAGGCCATGGAAGTAAATAGGTATTGAGTTTCCAAATTAGTAATCACAGTAAAATACATTTAAAGTTTGATGTTATAAATCAGCAGCATGTGGAGTCACATGGAGAGACAGACTAACAAATGAGGAAGTGAAGGAGCTTTGTGGTGTGGTTGAGGACGTGATGGGAAGCATTAGGAGAAACACGTTAAGGTGGTTTGGGCATGTGGAGAGGACGGAGAATGAAAGATTGACGAGGAGAGTGTATGTGAGTGAGGTGGAGGGGGCGAGAGGGAGGGGGAGGCCGAGGATGAGATGGAGGGATGGAGTGGAGAGGTATATGAGAGAGGGGGGTGTGAGTTGGGAGCGTGGTAGTGAAATGGCAGGGGACAGAGTGACATGGAGGCGATTTGTTTGTGGCCACCCCGTTCGGGATTGAGGCGTCTGGCAAGAGATAGATAGCTGTACTATTATTCTTTAACTCTGTGTGATAACTTCATGATTTGTCTGTCAAAAACTCATAAACATCTGCACATGGAGGTTTAGGCTAAATTGATATATAGCACTAAGATTTGATGGGAAAACTCACAGACCTGAAAACTGAAATACACTATTTATCGGGTAATTATGGCGCCCCAATTGGATTGAGTCGATGAAGGTTTGTATCCAAGGGATGGTTGGGGGTTTATTCCTCACGTAATGCCACTCAGGGATGAGTGAGGCTGGTCACTCTCATCTTAAATGTCAGGACCAACTTGCCTAGCCCCGGGCTTCTACGCTCCTCGTTGGGCAACGTAGGATTGGATGATGAATGAATGAATGATAATAAACAAGGTTTATAATGAAAATGAAGTTTAATTTTGTTGAGGGGAATATACTGTATGAGTAAGCAGCATCATACTACTGAATTTCACCTTTATTTCTTCACCTGTCCTGGTACAGTAGTGAACTTTTACTCCCATTTTCTCCAACACACCATATTTGCTGTCCATCAGGCAGCCCTCCCACCATTCCACACCTCTCTCACTCATGTACCTCTCCACACCATTCCTTCACCTCATTCTTGGTCTCCCTCTCACCCTCTCTTTCATTACCTCACACACATACACTCTCCAAGATAATCTCTTATCCTTCCTTCACTCTGTATAGTCAAACAGAGTCAGGGTAACCTGAAAACTTTCTAAGACATCCACATGAACACCACAATACTCTTTAACTTCTTCATTTATCTATGTGTCTCTCCACAAAACTTCACATGCTCCTTTCACTCTTGACTTGTTTCCTTCCAGCAAGTTCAGACTTCACTTTTGTACATTAATGTGAGGATCACATTACTTTCATATAACCATTATTTTTTCTAACCTCTTTATTCCTTGTCATCACCTTCAGTATGATGATGTCTTTTCAAACTATGTTTTTGCCACCACCAAACTGTTTTATTCCGGTTCAGGAATTTTCTACATCATGCAGATAGTAGAAATAGTGTCAATTAATTTGTGCCATTAGGTTTTTTTTTTTTTTCCAAGACAATTTTTTCAAGTTAGGGATCCTGTGTATTGAAGAGGTTTAATTTCTTTGGAGCAGATTGCAGTCCCATTTCTTTCATCCTTTTGTCCACCCAGTACAGTATTGTTAATCACCTTGTTTCAACATTCTTTTTTTGCTTTAAAGTTCACAGTAAATTACAAAATTATTGCCTATCAATTTCCATTACAATCTGTAAATCTGGCATACAGTACCACTTTCTGGTACCAGTTGTATGAAAAAAGCTGTGATATTTTGATGTATGTTTATTGTTTTGTCCGTTCAGCCCAGGGCATAGACGTGACAGTCTATTCCTTAGGATTTGCCACTCCTATGTGTTACAGACTCTCACATGTCTTCATCTTCAGCATGAATACCCACAGTCTGTAATGAATACATGCTCAGGCTGTTTCATTCACAGTTGTTATGGTGTGTTTCATTGGGCTTTGTGGTAAGGTCAGTAAAGTATTTGAGGGATTTAAAATCATCTTACTGTTTTTGGAAGACCAGTAAAGTGTTCTAACAAAATTCATATACTGTTATAAAACTGTTCCCTTCACAAGCCTGGGATTCAGCTTACATCCTTTTAGACAGCAGACCACTTTTGTTGCAACATATCCTAATATTCCTGGAACAATCAACATTCTTCTCCACCTCTTACAGACCTGGTCCTGTACCCATTTTTTGCTCATCAACGGGGTCCCAGAAGCCCATGACAAGCGATGATCTGGCAGTTCACCTTCAACACTCAGTTCGCTCTTTCCCATTCAATTCTCCCATCTGGTACCCAGACGGATCAGCTAAAACCAGCAAGTTCATGCACCAGCTTCACGTCTACCTTGTCAACATCATCCCCGCTCACATTGCAGACACCATCCTGAGGCTACTCCGCAAAAAGCCTATGTGAGTGTTCTAGCCTAGTGGTCTAATGGGTTAAGATGCTGCAGCTGAATGTTGCCCATAAATTTTTAAATCCTAGAGGTGGATGGGATTTATTGCTCTCATAATGCCACCAGAAGATGAGTGAATATTTACTCATCATGAATGCCATGACTGAGTAGCCTAGCCCCAGGCCCTTACGCTCCTGATGAGGCAAGAAAGACAGGAGCAGTAGAATAAGTTAGTTCTTCAGCTGAGTAATAGGTATGGAAGTTATGAATAAAGGACAAGGATAAATATTAGTAAGACCACAACTTTAATAAATGTAGAACCTGTAATTATGACTTAAAGAACCAATTGTATATAACTGAAAAGTAAAGACAAAATGTGAAGATTGTTAAGGTGTTGCAATTATGAATAAAGATAGTTGTATGAATGGTGACCGACTAAAAGGGTTGGGCAAGGAAGAAGAGCGGCAGGGGAATCATGATCAATGGCAGGATATCAGACTGAAAGTAAGGCAAAAGTTGCCTGGCAGGATATGCAGTAGTTCCAGCACCTACCTAGTAAAAGTAGTAGTATTAGCTACTAGTAGTTGCAGTTGTATTAATAGTAGTAGTAGTAGCAGCAGCCTCAGGTTCATCTGCAATGTGAACCCAGTGGAGTACAAGCTTAAATTGCCATTTGGGAGATGTGGAGGTAGTTGAGGGACATTTGTATAACCAGGCAGTTGAGATGCTTGGTTATATTGGTGCCACCACATGAAGGAGACCCTATCCAGCTTCCAACACTTACATAAAGCAGTAAAGTCTGAATTGTGCATGAGACAAGCTTAGAATGAGAGCAGATGAAACAAGGGACCTATGGAGTACCAACAAAATGGCTTGGAGGGATAGGTGATGAGTGGATTTGTGAAGTATGTTTTTGAAGTTGTTGTAGTGGAAAGAGAAAATACTTTGAGGTAGTATGATTGTGAGATGCAAATAGAGAGATTGAGTAATACCTGGAAAAGAGTGTCATGACTGAAAGAAGAATTAAAGAAGGAGCAGGGTGGAAGGGTATGATGGGAAACTTTATGGGGATGGGTAATGTATTGTGAAAGAGGCTTACTGGAAAAGAAGAGGAAGCTAAGAGAAAGATGGAGGGAAAGGTGGGGAATTTGATGAGAGTGGGTAATGCTGTGTGTCATGGAAGAGGGGTATTGGAAAAAGAGAAGAAGGTAGTCAAAGAAAAATTGAGGGGAAGGTGGGGAACTTACAGAGTGTGAGTGATGTGTCATTAAAGAAGGGTATTGCAAAAAAGAAGAGGTAAACCAAGAAGACGGTTCAGGGATGATACAAGGAACATTATGAAAGTGGGGGTAATGTGTTGTGGAAGGAGTCAGTCTGAGTAGGGGCCAAAATATGTGAGTCTTTTGTCAGGGCAGCCCTGATATAAATCTTGTTTGTTTCATTGCTGCAAATAAATACCGTCAACAATATGATAAGATGTGCTGTAATTACTTTTAAGAACTGATGTTACCTTACTAACCTTGAGTCTTGTTACAGTGCCGTGAAGTTGTGCAACAAGATGGTAAAGGCAGTGACTGCATTGGAATACTTCATGCTGCGTGATTGGGTTTTCCACAACACTCAGACTCAGTGTCTCTGGGATACTCTTTCCCCGACTGACAAAGAAATTTACCACTTTGATGTTGATGTCCTGGACTGGCATCAGTACATCGAGAGTTACCAAAAGGGGTGCAAGCAGTACATCATGAAGGAACGACTGGAGGATGTGCCAGTGGCCAGGCGTACCATGCAAAAGTTGCATGTCCTGCATCGCATTGTCCAGTTAATCATGATGTACGGAGTGTGGTGCCTCCTCTCCTCAGAAGCTGCCACCACCTTCTACTCACTGTTTCTGACTGGTGCAGCAAAGCTTCTTTCCATTTCTCCAGTGTTAGCAGCAGCGGAGGAGGTGGGTGATGTAGATATCATGGAGATAATGGAGGATGCTGGAGAAACAGAACTCCTGGACACCTTGCCAATGTAAATAAGTGATCTTTGCAAATCAGGGATGCAGTTAGCCGTATGCCTGGCCAGTGGATGAATCATAGTCATGTCTGTTTACCAAGGTACTCAGAGAATGGCCATTGTGGTTGTATGTTTAAGTTTTTTCATACGCACATTTAGCCTCCACAAAAGTAGCGTAGATACTGTATAATTTGTTTGTTTTAACATCATAGAACTAAATACTGCATGAAGGCACATAACCCTTGTGGTTTATACATATGTGTTTCCCCTTACTGTAAAAAACTTGGCTAAGAGAGTGCTGTTTTTTTACTATTTATTTGGTGAGGGTCCATAGGAGTAGATGGACTCCTCTGTAATCCCTCAATAAAGTCCCTGGATAATGGACTTTGCATCATCTACCTCGTGAGCTCCGATTTTAGCGGGGCTGAGGTACACCTTGCCTCTCAGCCCCAAATTCACCGGGCATTTTTGTCTTATCAGATAATGTGGGTCATATGTGGCACCTCTTCTTTCCAGGATGTATAAGCATGTACAGAACTTTGTAAGTTGCTAAGCCAGAGTAATGCAACAGCAGAGTTTTTTTTTTTTTTTTTTTTTACAGAATCTACTGTATTTCAGATTTACGTATGAGTTTGGTAGCTTTGTATATGCCTAATATTTTAGCACATTTTGTCAGGATAGTTCATGAATATACCAAAGTACTAAGGGCAGTGAAAAATGCCACAGACCATCAGCTACTGTGAATGCTCAACTTTACCTAGGCAGTGTGAGGTGGTTGGTGCAAGTGATGTGGCACAGCTCCACCCTGTAGCATAAGAAACTGGACAGCTGCGTTGTTTTGATTCCTGATTCACCACTTGTCAGGAATTTTGCAGTCATTTGACAGTGTAGATTGCCTAATATTGCACCTCATGTGTTTTTCACTCTTCCTTTGTTGGCTAATATTCCTTACCTGAGAGAAGCTTGGTATGTTTCTCTGTCCGTAGATGTTGATCTTTGATGAATCAAGGACGAAAATGGTGGCCATGCCCTAAGTGGAATAATAGGTGAACTTCTGTCTCTGACTGTACTGTTGTTTCTGTTAGTTTTATGCCACTTTTGGAACTACTGTGGCATAACCTGATGCTTTACATAAGCCCCGGTCTCCTTCATTCCTCATGAGGCACTGTAGGATTGGATGATGGATGGATTTACAACTTTCCAAAAAAGAATGCAAACTATGGTAATAATGGTGAAATGTCCAGTTGTCAAAAATATAATGTCTACTGAGAACTGTGTTGTCACAAAAAATGGTTGTTGATCAGTATTTCATTAATCTTTCTGTGTAAGATAAAGTACGATATTCAGAACACAGTTTTTTGGAGCTTATTAACGTCATTTGGAACACAGTACCAGTCTTGCTTTTGTAGTTTACTGTACAGATGTATTTTGATTGTATAAATATTTTTTATGTACTGTGATTAGGTATAGGATGTTTATTTTTATGTTATTATTATTATTATTATTATTTTAATCATGACAAATTGCAGTGTTCCCCTTAACATCTAATACAAACAGCTTACTCAGGGGGTATTGAATGAGATGAGTCATAACAGAGAGGCAGTGTATATTATAAAGCCATATACACATTAGTGTTCCATCATAACAGCCTCTCCTCCCAGGCAACCCTGTCAAGGCACAGATCTCTGATATGTATTACATGCTTATGAATTACTACCTGTGTTTTATACATCACTAGATTAGATTTTACCTTGGTCAGACAAGGTTTGTATTCAGTTTATTTAATATTAAACTGTATCTTGAACTGAGTGCCTCCAAAATTGTATGTAGAGAAGACATTGATAGTACTGAACTTGGCAGTGCCTGGAGAATTCTGTACAACATACAGTATAAATTGAAGAGATACTATTTACAGTTAATGAAGTTGTAGGAACTGTAATCAGAGAATGTGCTATACAGTACATGTATAATTTGTTACTGTTGTAAACAGTTCTGAACCCCATATTACCCATGAAATCTTAACCAATCATGATTTTCCTTGTGGAGTTCTGTAATTTGTTGAAAATTGATGATCTGTTGTAAGGGAACATACACTCACCCAAATACCCCCTTCTCATGCCCCTAGAACTGTACATATATCAACGTCAAGTATTCTAATCAGTAACCAAAGTAACTATGCAGCAAATTTCATTTTCATTTATAAATAATTTTTTTTTATTATTCGTGGCCTACTTCCCAGTTTGAGGGTCTTTATCAAGATGTTGAAAGACTGTTTTTTATAGTGTACAGTATAATAATTTTTTAAAGTATTGACTTGAGTAATGTTTTTCTGTGCTCATATTTTTTTCAGCACTTAGAATCTTGGCATGTTAGCATGTTAGTTTAAACCAGGGACCCCATGAAAAAAAAAAAAAAAAAGTGGTTTTTCCACCAGTTTGGATTATCAGTGCAGTTCACCACGGTTTTTGCACACAGTAAGACCCTCTTATTATATCCCTAATTGGCTGGTGGCTCATTGAATATTTGGAATGGCCAGAATTTTGGGAATGTCGTGGTGACCATCATCCATGTACTTGATGTAGTGCTTCACCTTTATAATTTGTTCATATCTGTGTATGCCCTCCTTTCCTATGTCTTCCATCTTTCCTGTCACTTTTTATTACTCTTCATTCCTCTTCAGGTGGCTTACATCAAGTGACAACCCTAATGGTTTCCTGTAAGCCAGGAAACCATTTACAGTACAGGGTGGTAACCATATAACCAGCCCATATATGTTCTCTATGTGTCAGCAGGTGGGTTGGTGAGGCACCCCCCCCTCCCCCTTTTTTTTTTTTTATAGTAAGAAGGAACCAAAGGCCAAGAGCCCACAAACTGTTCCTTCCAAGAAAAAGACAAAAAACAATACAAGAGAGAGCCAAATTCAAGATCTGATCATTTCGAGATGCCTGGACACACTGCGTTTGAAAGACTAGAGATCATAGGAAGCAGGAAATACAGGGAGACAGTTCCAGAGTTGACCTGTTGCATAAATGAAGGACTGGAAGTAATGGTTAACTCTTGCATTAGAGAGTTGGACAGAAAAGTGATGAGAGTTTGTTGCTAGACGGGTGCTACGCGGCCATCGTAGAGGTGGAGGCATGCAAGCGGACAGTTCAGAGGAGCAGTGACTATTGAAGAAGCGGTAGAAAAGAGATAAAGACGCAACAGTGTGCGAAGAGACAGAGGTTGAAGGGAGCCAGTAATAGGAGGAGAGTTAATGAGACGAAAAGCCTTTGACTCCACCCTATTGAGAAGAGCTGTATGTGGGGAGCCCCCTCAGACATGAGAGTTGTACTCTGCACAGGGGTGAATAAAACCCATGTATAAAGTCAACAGTTGTGCAGGGGTAAAGAAGGTACAGAGTTGGCTTGGCACACCTAATCTTTACAAGAGATGTATTATGATCTTTCCAAGATAAGTCTGGAGTGAATGAAACCCCGAGCATGTTCCAGGATGATGCAGGATTAAGCTGGATATAATTAAACATTAGTGGGTACTCCTGTGGAAGATTTTGTTGGGTTGATAGGTGTAAGAACTGAGCCTTTGTTGCATTGAAAACAAAGATTATTTTTACCCCAGTCAGAGATATGAGCCAAGTCAGACATTAGGTGCGCCACACCCTCATCATTTGTTTGTTGACGTAACTGCTGAGATGGACATTGCGGGAACCGAATGGAAAAGTGAAGGGTGGAATCATCAGCATACGAGTGAATAGGGTTAGATGTACAGCTTAGAAGGTTATTGATGAATAAAAGAAAGAGAGTTGGTGATAGGTCAGAGCCCTGAGGAACACCATTGTTGATAGATCTGGGAGAACTGTGGCCGCCTACAACAGCAGCTATGGAACGACCAGAAAGGAAGGTATCAATGAAGGCACAGATAGAAGGATAGAAACCGTAAGAGGGCAGTTTGGAAATGAAAGATTTATGCCAGACCCGATCGAAAGCCTTTGAGATGTCAAGTGCAATGGCAAAGCTTTTGGCAAAGTCCCAAAAGGAGGATGACCAGGAGCCTGAAAGGTAGGTGAGATGATCGCCAGTGGAGCATCCCTGACAGAACCCATACTGACAATCAGAAAGAAGGTTGTGATAGGAAAGATGCTTTAAAATTTTTTTGTTAACAATTGACTCGAAATCTTTTGAGACACAAGACGTTAAAGCAATTGGGTGATAGTTAGAGGGTTGGGAATGGTCACCCTTCTTTGGGACTGGCTGAATGAGAGGAAACTTCCAGCAAGACGGAAAGGTACAAGTTGATAGACAAAGGCGAACGAGTTTATCTAGGCAGGGTGTAAGCACAGAAGCACAGCTCTTGAGGACAACAAGAGGGACTCCATCAGGTCCATATGCCTTGTTAGTATTGATACCATCAATGGCAGAAAATATATCAGCTGAAGATGTTTCAATGTCAACCATAAGGAAGTCAGAGGAGGGAAGTGATGGAGGAACAGCACTGGAATCGTCTGAGGTAGAATTGGAGGAGAAAATCTGAGTGAAGAGCTCTGCTTTATCAGTAGAATAAATAGCTACAGAACAGTCAGAGTAGAAAAGAGGATGGAAGGATGATGAGGTAAAGTTGTTAGAAAGGTTTTTGGCAAGGTGCCAGAAGGAGCGAGAAGAGTTTGAGTTGGACAGGTGATAGCATTTAGTACGGATGAAATTATTTTTAGCAGAGCGAAGAACAAACTTAGCACAAGTCCAGGCAGAAACATAAAAAATATGTGATTCATGGTTGGGTTGGCTCTGGTACCTTATAAGCCTTCTTCTTGTTGTGGACAGTATTAGAACAAGTGTGATTAAACCAAGGCTTTCCTGCATTAGTCAGAGGATATTAGAAGGGAATATATGCTTCCATGTCTGAGAGAATAACCTTTGTAATGCGCAAGGCACACCCAGATGGCTCTCGGCCATGGAAGCAATAATCATTCCAGGGAAAATCAAAGGAGTACTGCCTGAGGGCAGTCCACAGGCTATACCGAAGCGATAGGACAGGTTAAGGTAATAAGGTTGTGAGCGGAGGAGCCCAATGGAGAGGAAAGATTAACAGTGTAAGCCGAAGGTTTAGTTGTAAGGAAGAGGTCAGGTATGTTGGAGTTGTCTCCAAGGTGGTCAGGGATACGGGTAGGGTGCTGGACAAGCTGCTCTAGGTAATTAAGGATAGAAAAGATGTAGGCTTTTTCACCAGGTGGATCAGTGAAAGGAGAGGAGAGTCAAAGGTGGTGGTGAACATTGAAATCTCCTAGAATGAAGATTGCAGGGAAAGGAGAAATGGATAGAATGTGTTCCATCATAGAAGTAAAATAGTCGAAGAATTTTTCATAGTAGAAATAGAGGATAAGTAAACAGCGCAGATGTATTTTGTCAGAGAATGACAGGAAAGCCGAAGCCAGAGAGTAATGAATTCAGAAGAATCAAGTTCAGAAACACAAGAGCAAGATAAGTTGTTACATACATATACACAGCAGCCACCTTTTGCTTTGAAATGAGTATAGAGAAAGTAGGAGGATACAGAAGAGGGTTTGCTATCAGTTGCCTCAAACAGCTTAGTCTCAGTTAGGAAGAGAAGGTGAGGTTTAGAGGAGGAGAGGTGGTGCTCAATAGAGTGAAAGTTAGAGGAAAGGCCACAAATGTTGCAGAAATGAAGAAGGAGTGAGTCAGAAAGTGGGTCCAGGGCGCTTGGTGAGGTGTCCCCGGGAGGGGGGGAGATGGGGGGGGCATTTTTGGTCCCCCCCCCCTGTCCTGGGGACTCTGAGGGCTGGTTATTGGTTGTCATTTTTCTTTTCTGATTTTGATAAGGAAGTGTAGTGTGTACTGTGCATGTAATTTGGTGCTAACAGTTAGAGAAACTTGTATTAGAGAGCATGTTGGCCTACTCTCTGTGTTACTGAGACACTGAAAAAGTTCAGCAAAGGGGGATGGTCTGTAACTATTCCCAAGGGCTGATGAAACGGGAGCTCCAGCTCTCCCTGTCATCAGCTTTCCATCCACCTTAGGAGTACTGCCCTGCTCAACTGGTGCTACATTCTACTCCTCAGCCCTTTCCCTTAAAATGACTAATTCAAAGACAAATGACCACCCCTTATGGGATTATGACATCTGGTTATAGGTAGGGAGATAGATAGATAGATAATTATAAGACTGGGATATCTAAATAAAGAGTTCTTACTAAAGTGGGTTAGTGGTATGCTTTTTGTCTTGTGGGTTACTTGCTGGTGTACCTAATACAGGTACATGCAGCCATAGTGAAGTGGACGAGTCTTGACTCAGTCAGGTGGATTTGTCAGTTCTTTTATATCTAGGGATCTTTAGGTTGTTCTTAGTCTTATTTATTTTTTTATTTTTTTTCCCATTTGCTCACATGCTAAGATTTAAGGCATAGTGTGTGTTTGTGTATGTGTGTGTGCATTTGTGTGTGTTTATATATGTGTGTGTGTGTGTATGTGTGTGTGTGTGTGTGTGTGTTCATATATGCATGTGTGTGTTCGAGAAAAAATGAGTCAATTCATTTATTTCATTCACCTGCGCTTGCAAGTTTTACAGTATACATGCAAGAAGTGGCTTTCATTTTATCAGTTATTGTATTTCATTTGATTTTAAACAACTGATTAGTTGACTCCATATATGGTACAGAATATGTCCCTTTTGCATCACTGTTATGGAATTTTTTAATTCATTATAACCGGATTGGTTCCAAAAGATGTTTTCAAAAGCTAAATGCCTCACCACTTGTAATGTGTAATGTATGTAATATCTTGCACCAAATGCCTTTCACATGACAATTGTAGGGTTGTGCAGTGTACAGACCCTGAAGTATGGGAGACTGGACAGCCCCCATCATTTTGTTTCTAATGAGGCTTGTCCTCTGTGGTACAGCAGAACTTTGATTATCAGCATATTTGATTAATGGTATCCAGATAACCATATCACTCAGAATCTGATTTCCTGGCAGGCTGACCAGGCACCAGTTACCTGTACTTTTACTCACATAACCAAGTTAGCTACACTTTTTGTATTTCATGGACTTTTTCCATGTTTACTTTGTAACATTTATTTTTGTTTGCAGTATTGTCAGTTAGCAATAAACAATTAAGAAAAATTGTAGGGTATGGAAAAAAATACAGTTTACAATTCTAAAGTTTAGCATATCTTATTATCTAATGGATACAGTTACTTCAGATGAACTGAGAAGGAAACTGTGTTGTAGGGTACAGTGTTATATATGAATAATCAGAGTTTTGCTTTGTATTTACATGTTTATATAGCAGTATTAGAACCAGTTGAAGTGTCCCTGCAAGATTCAGCTGGTTGGGCAGATCCTGAGCCAATATGGTAAGTTGCCCAGTCTCATACACCTCAGGAGTGGGATTCCCAGGCATATTTGGTATCATTTCCTTCTCATAAATGTCAGATATATTTTTTAAAGGAAAAATTATAGAATTTTCCCATTTTTCTTGTTCTTTCAGCAATAACAAATCTTAGTCACAGGAGGAAAAATATGTTTTCATAGGAAGGGAGAGTATTAAAACATCCCACTTCTCAGTTCTTCCTGTAAATCAAGATCTGAGTTATGAGAGGGAGTGGATTGTAAATATGTTCGAAAATCTGCACACAGGTGTGGAGTGCAGTTGTGTGTCCTGAAAAGCCATTAATTCCCCTGAAGACACTGGATTCAGGTTATTAGTAGCAGTACTCTAATTGTAAGTTTGACCCTTTTAACATTTAACCTTGTTTTGTAATATTAAGATTAAAATGTATATACAGTAGTTTGTATTAGATATCTTGTAAGGAAAGACAGAGACTACAGTAATGGTTTCTTGAAGAGAGGTTATTTTTTCTTTTTGATACAAGTTGCATATTTGATGCACATAATTGCATTTGATAAGTTTTATGTCAGGTTTGATTCACTTCTGATAACCTGACTTTCTTGGTGGACAGAATATCAGAGATGAGGCTGTTTCATGTACAATTACTGATAAATGTGGTAAGGAAGTGTTTCTTGTGTTAAGATATAATTCCATCCATTTGAGTCCTCATATGGTGAATTTCTTTAAACTGTTTTCTACTATAGTGGTTGCTGTAAACACTAGATTTTTATTTTATTTTATAATGCTGTTTTATCTGTGTACAAAACAACTTATACAAAGCAGAGTGGCACTTGATTGTGTATTTATAATGCACCATGAAAGCAGCTTGATATCTTATTTTTCATTTAGTTTCAGATGTTTTTTCACTAATGTGTTCCTATAGGTCTTTATCTTGGTAGACGTGTTTCAGTACAGTTGGAAAAAAATTACTGATCAGTCATGCTTTATTGTAGTCCGGAGATATTTGGGGGTCATTATAGCCTTTGTGGGTTATAAGTAGGTTATTTAGGGCAGGGCCAATCTGTCAGACATGGTGTGCAGTGTGGGTAAAATTATCATACTTTGGGAAAATGTTGTCCTGTAGTCAAAGCCTTCTATGAACATGTTGGAGAGAGTCATACTGAACTGCATGAAACATAAAGTGGAAGTTCTGCTCTTCTTGATTACCATTAATTGTATTAAGAGTGTTGTATTTTACTACCTGTATTAATTAACATGTACTGTATATTACTGAAGCACATTTGTTTCTTCTTCATCCAAGGGTACAGTCTGAGCACTTGAAATATAAACATGTACAGTACTGTGCTTTACTTTTCCTTAATATAAGGTCCAAACTTATGTTAAATTCACACATGTACAATACATTGTTTTATTTATAGTATTTTCAGTTAATAAATGTGTGACTTTCACATGTATTGACTCACTGCCTGTGGTTACCCAAAAAGGTACGTACTCTGCACCTACTGAGAAACTGGAAGCCATTTCAAGTATTAGGTGTTAACCATATAGTTTCTTTCATAATGCATTTCATATATCAACCCAAGTGCCTTGCCTGACAGGCAGTGATAAGTGCAAATGTGCAGTATAGTGAGATATTAGATATATGCAGTCAATGGTGTTCTGTTGCTTGAGATATTTTGCTCCCTTTTTTGTTAGGCCTTTGGTCCTCTCCCCAATCATTGTAATTGTTTAGTTAGATTGAGCTGTTTCTCTGTTTAGGATAAAATGGCACTTAGATTTCAGGGTTTTATTTTTTAGGGTACTTAGGTTAAGTTGCTTTGACTTGTACGAATGTTACTGTACAAAAATTTGGTATTATAATCCAAGAGCATTTTTCTTTACTACAGTATTATATCTTTCGAATGATTTTTTTCATATTCTCATGGTAGAGCAATAATGGATCCACTCACTTGATGTAGTGCTGCCTACTTCTATCACCTTTATCATTCTTTTTCCGTATCTGCCCTCCTCTCTTCCTATTTCTTTTATCTTTCCTGTCACATTTTATTACTCATCTTTCCTTTTCAAGTGGCTTTACATTGAGTGACAAGCCTCATGGTTTCCTGTAAACCAGAAAACCATTTACAGTACCAGGTGGTAACCAAATAACCAACCAACATGTGTTCCCTACATGTCAGCAAGTGGATTGGTGGAGGGTTAGTGTCCCTCCCCTTAAAACCTCGTAAACATCTAACTCAGAGGCAAATGGCCACCACATACAGGATTGTGGCGTCTGGCTATAGACAGAAAGACTCTTGTTTCCATGCCAGTGTTTGATATATCCAACAAAGTCTATCTCTCTCTCTCTCTCTCTCTCACACACAGGGTGGTTGTGTTTACATTAGCATTATTTAACCACAAATCCACCCATACTCCAAGAAGAGAGAAGACAGGAGACTCATATCAGTACCTAGCCAACATCAGTGTTACAGGTGCTGTGCTATACTGAGCTTACCAACAAGTGAAGTTGTCCAGTAGTTACAAGTTAAACTGTCAGGGCTTGAGATCAACTGTATTAGGTAAGGAAGAAGTGTGTAGACCATTGGGACAGTATTTTTGTAGCTTAAGGAGGCTCCCTAACTGCTCTTCCTTACCAGTTTGTCTGTTTATGGCACACTGATGATCTTTTGCAGTATAATGATGCCATCTATCCAACCATCATCCAATCACATGTTGCTCCATGAGGAGCGTAGGAGCCCGGGGCTAGGCAAGTTGGTCCTGACATTTAAGAGTGACCAGCCTCACTCGTCCCTGGGTGGCATTACATGAGCAATAAATCCGAACCAGCCTTTGGACATAAACCTGCACCGGCTCAATCCAACTGGACCACATTAATTACTCACTAAACCACCAGGCGCCATGATTTGGTGTTATGGTTACCACCCAGTATAGTAAATGGTTTCCTGGTGTATAGGGGAGGTGGTGGCTTGATCGGTAGAGAGGTGGCTTGCAGTCCCGATGGACCCAGGTTCAAATCCTCACTGGGGCCGGGAACAGTTTAGAGATTTGAATTTCGTTAAATCAAGCTTTACTGATCTACCAGAAGACCTGCCGACATGTCGTAAAATTACCCCCGCTAATACCAATACACCAGTCCTGTATGAGACAGCCCTAGCCTGTATTCAATATGGACGGTGGGTGTTAGCGCCAAAGTGGTGACATGTAGAGGTGTATGGTATGTAAGAGGACTGCTGGGCCTTGATAGCAGGCTGTGATGCCTATGCCCAG
>JAGKTI010004375.1:20015-51055 GCA_018397915.1 Birgus latro
CAAATGGCCACCCCTTACGGGATTATGGTGTCTGGCAATAGATAGATAGATAGATATATATATTAGAGAGTCACAAATAACAAACAACAAATGGTAAGTTGTGGTTTGTGAAATAGATTGCTAAGGAAGAGGTCCTTGAAAGCCTCCCAAACCGATGAGAATGCAGCCTTTGGAGGTCATGCACAATGATTCACCATTGTGCTTTTATATTAACTTGGCCCCCCCCCCTTTTTTTTTTTTTTTTTTTTTACATGGAGATCAGTGGCAGAATAAGATAGTACTTTAGCTTTACATCATTTCCATAGAACCACCTTGTGATTCATATCACTAGTGTCAGTCTTTTGGTATAACCGCAGGATTCAGGATGGGGTGAGGACAATTTTAGCCAGTTTTTCGACCTATACCCTTTTTACTCCAACGAGTAAATAGAGTATAGGTAGAAAAGCTGGCACAGTGTCCACTATGACATAATGCATGCCGAACAGCCAAGCAGAGTAATGATTATTAGTGGTGGGTTTTTCATTTTTATTATTATTTTATCTTTTCCCTGTTGCACTTGAGTCCTTTCACCTTTATGGGACAGTTCTCTGATGCATGCTGGGAGCGAATGTAGGACCCTCAATCCGTGTACTGATTAGTGCATTAGCCCCATTGCTTTCATACAATTTTCAGGTGCCATGTGATCTAGTGAATTAAGGTGCTCCAGCCAGATGTGGACCATCAGAGTTTAACTTTGAGGGATGGTTAGGGTTTGTTGTTCGTGTAATGCCACTACGAGGAGAAATGCTTGGACCTAGACTACTCCTCGGCCCATATACTCCTGCTGGGGCAATAATTGATTATGTGATGTGTGGATAGATGGATTTTATTCATTTATTTGCTTTAATTGCGGTAGGTGGGGGTACCCAAAATTCGCTTAATCATTGTTGTGCTGACTTGAGTGACAAGCTAGATGGTTTAAAATAATCCAGTAAGCCATTTACTATGCTGGATGGTAACCATATAACCAAATGATGTCTTGTGGCCTAATGGGTTAAAGTGCTCTAACCAGATGGGCCCATATTTACATCTGAGGAGTGGATGGGGTATTTTTTCACATAGTGCCATTCAGGGGTGGGTGAGGCTTGTCACCTTTGCCTTGAATGTCAGGACTGAGTACCCTAGCTCCCTGGTTCCTGTGCTCCAAATGGGGCAATAAAGAATTGAATGATAATGATAAATATTTACGTTTTTGGGGGGTTGGGATGGGGAGGTGATCTGGACCCAGCCCTCTCATTTTGCACAAACATTTTGGTTAATTATAGTACTGTACTATAAATCTTTGTAATTCAGGCAAAACAGTGATGTGAGTGTGATAGGCTTGCTTTTCCAGTCAAATGTGGCCAAGTAATTGCCTTAATATTTAGCCCATAATTCTTTAAAATGTTCCTGAATCCTCTCCACCTGCTCAAGTGTGTGGGATTGCTTTGCTTGCCATGTCTGTGAGAAATCATAAATAAAAATCAAATAAGAAACCACTTCTTCCAGCTCTGCTCCTCCCCCTGTCCCATCATATTTTTCTGGATCAGTTTCACTATGGTGGTGGCGATCATCATCCACTCTCTTGATGTCCTGCTTCCTACTACTTCCTTCACCTTTATCATGCTTTTTCTGTGTCTGCCCTTCTCTCGTCCTATTTCCCCTATATTTCCTTTCAGGTGGCTCTGCACTGAGCGACAAACCTAATGGTTTCATGTAAATCAGGAAACCATTTACAACGCTGGGTGGTAACCACATAACCAACCCATACGTGTTCCCCACGTGTCAACAAGTGGGTTGGCGGAGGGCTAGTGCCTCTCCCTGTAAAACAACTAACCAAAGACAAATGGCCACCCCTTATGGGATTATGGCATCTGGCTATAGGTAAATAGCACCTCAGTCAATACATTCCATTTCATCACATCTCTGATCTCATCCCTATTTTAGTACAGAGTTTGAGAGTCTGTGTCTGCTTTCTTATACTTCACTTAAGGGAAAACTGCAGAAATTGGAAAAAGCATTGCTACACTTGTGCATGCATCGAAGTCATTAACCACCTATTGCCATTAAGTTCCCTTCCCACCCCGCAGCAACCACTTTGTCTACAAATACAGAAAGATTAACTTAGAAGAGCGAACAAAGAAAGTGGCAAGAGTACCGTACGAAAATAATAATAAAGGAATGTAAGGATTTTAAAAAAAATGCATTGTGAGATAGTACAGTTTACAAAGCATACAGTTATGTTATATAATGAAGTATGTATGATACTTGAAGAACAGATCAAGAACTGAAACTAATTTCCTCAGGAGAGCCTGTGGAGGCCTGTAGGGACATACAGATAATGAAAACGATTCATGTGGAATGTTTAGAGGCTGATGTTAGAAATGCTAAGAATATGTAGCGATTTAGCCGTAATGACCATGAGAGGTGAGGGCTGGTTGGAAGGAGAAAGATGAACACATGTAACTGTAAAAGAAATGAATTCCCAGAGCTAGACTTTGATTGATCATATCAAGGTCCAGGGCCCCGCTAGGCGACAAGGGAGCGTTACCTCTCCCAGCACCCGGACGGGTGAACTCGCGACCCTTCGGTCTTCAGTCAGGCGGCGCTCTACCTTTGAGCTACCCTGCCCGCTATCAGCGTGGGAGAGGGTATTGAGAAAGGTAGTGTCAATGGATGAAGAGGTCAGTGATGAATGGGGATAGAGATCCATGCAAATTCTCTTCCAAGGCCATCCATCAAAGGACGCAGTATTAGGTAACAGTTTGTCAAGCGTGTTTGGCAGTTCAATGTAGTATAGATTAACATTAGTCTTCCATGATATCCAAATACACATCTCTGATAGTGAATTGTCACATGCGCCCGAAATAATTTGTTTGGGATTATCCCTTACGCCCGCTACCACTCTAGTCCTTCCTCCCCATGCTGCCTGAATTGTGCATTGCCACACCGTGTGCCATCCAACATTTTTTTTTTTTTTTTTTTTTTTGCGTTGCTTCTCTTACATGGTAAAGAATCGTCTCCGCACGCATTTACCTAATTACTTATCTTCTTTGTCTCTATCGACCACGCCTATGCATCACCTTCCTCTCCAAGTGTAAGTAATGATAATATTGGAAGCCAAGAGGAAATTATTTGTAGGATATAGGTAGATGGGCGCCGAAAGAGAAACCTACGTAGAGCTTCCCCCTCCCCTCTCGGCCATCGCCACCAATTTCATCAGTACTCAAACTCCATTTAAACTTTTTTTTTTTTGTAGGAAAGATAAATTTATCACTAAAGACTATCATTATAGTTTAGAGTGAATATTTCGTAATGATTCTAATTTTAGTGCAACTTTGAATGATATTGAAATACCTTACGCGAAAATCTTTTGTTTACTTTTCGCATAGCTTCAGCAGAGAGGTGGAGGTTGCAAATTTGTAGTGTTACTGTTATACTGCAATGTGGGCTTGGAAATGGCTCTTATGACAGGTGAGAAATGCTTTGGCTATTATTGTCTGGTACAGTATATGTTCGTTAATGCATGCTTCTGTGTTAAACTAAGATGTTTAATACGGTCGTTCCTCCAGTCTCGTAATTATTTATATTTTTTCCTCTCTGTTCTCATATTTGGTGCATGCATGACTTTGTGGTATTACAGTTATTGTTGGGCTTGACAGGTGTGTGTGATGTCATAGGAGTGGACTGGGATCAGCTGGTGATTTGGTTCAGTTTGCGATGGGTGGGTCGACAACAACAGTCTTGGATACACTACTGTTGATTGGTGAGCACATTCAGAAACATTTAATAGTGGTACTAGGTATTTTTGCAGTTTTAGACATGCCTTTCAGTCGGGCAGGTTAGCTTAATTAGGTTAGGTTAGCTACTATAGGGTAAATCGGTTCAGACTTCATAGTTAAGCTTGATAGGTTAGAAAAACACAGAATAACCATGATTGTCTGAAACTGCATATGTATCATGGTACTGAATGAGGTAACGAGATTCAAATTCTTTTCAGTTATGTTTTTTATTTGGGTTATTCTCTGATGTGTTTGTGAAGTGCTTTGAGGCAGACAGCATCATTTGGAATAATTACAGGTTCTAGTTAATGTAATATTTAACCCCAGGAATCCCATCGACGTATGGGTACGTTGCGATGTTTTGTCACAGCTACACCCATCAACATATGGGTACGTCTCGCAATTGCAAGGGTCATAATTTGCACAATTTTCAAGTTTCATGGGTGTTTTTTGGTAGGCATATGTGGGAGACCTTCCTCCACCTGCTGTCAAGTGGGGATACTGCCTGGCCCTATGTAACCCCCCTCCCCCCCACAATGAGCAATTCACCTGTTAGCAGCAAGCTGGCCAGTAAAGGTATGTTGCCCCACGGTCTCTCCAATGACAAAATTCATGGTGAAAGTGATTCCTGAGGTGGAGGACAAAGAAATAAAGAAGCTAGAGCAAGAAACAAACAGAAGTGATGAGGTGGTAATGTCATAAAGGAAGGTGCCATATGTGAATGTGTTTGGTGACTGAACAATGCTTCTATTACCTATATAAATGTGTTAAAACCAATATAGTCTGTTACTACACATAAATTCGTACCAAATACATAAATAGATACGTAATTGAAAGTGGCTTGAATTAGTTAACCCTTCCATAGTTCATTTTCTTTAGCCAGGTACCCTGAAAAAGAAGGAAAACATAAGGTTGCATGACACCTGTATCAACAGTTTTAAGTACAGGATCGCGATTTCTCTATGAATTTTCGATGTTTCTCACCAAAAGGGAAGGTTTGAGCCAATAAATTTTTTTCCCAAAAATGCTTGGGATTTTGTGGTATCGTAGGTTGGAAATCTGTCGGGACGTGACGGGTTAAGTAGTATGTGTTGTAGTTTAGTACAAATAGTTTAGTACATATAGGTGAATCTTTCCATTTGAAGATTGGATTGAAACAAGGATGTGTCATGTCTCCATGGTTGTTCAATCTGTACATGGATGGGGTTATAAAAGAGATACAAGGTCGGGCAGTGGATGTTGGAGCGGCCCTAGTGAGAGAGGGCAGTGTTTGGAAACTCCCTGTACTGTTGTTTGCAGATGATACTGTGTTGTTGAGTGAAGACAAAGGGAAGCTGCATGGCTTCGTAGATGAGTTTGGGAGAGTGTGTAAGAAACGGAATCTAAAGGTGAATGTAGGGAAGAGTAAAGTGATGGTCTTCGAGAGAAGTGAAGCCAGTGAATGTACAGTGAGATTGGATGGGGAGGATATGGAGAATGTGAGTGCATTTAAGTACTTGGGGTAGTGTGATGAGTAAGGATGGAAGTCTGGAGGGTGAAGTGCTTGATAGGGTGCAGCAGGGAAGGAAGGTTGCTGGTTTGTTGAAAGCAGTGATAAGAAACAGGGAAGTGAGCATGGAAGTGAAAAAGTTGTTACATGACAGTATTGTGATACCAACTCTAACATATGGAAGTGAAGCTTGGACCCTGTTGGAAGGACAGAAGTCAAGAGTGAGAGCAGTGGAAATGAGTTATTTGAGAGGAGCATGTGGAATCACATGGAGAGATTGACTAACAAATGAGGAAGTGAAGGAGCATTGTGGTGTGGAAGTGGACGTGGTAGGAAGTGTTAGGAGAAACACGTTAAGGTGGTTTGGGCATGTGGAGAGAATGGAGAGTGAAAGACTGACGAGGAGAGTGTATGTGAGGTGGAGGGGGGGAGAGGGAGGGGGAGGTCGAGGATGAGATGGAGGGATGGAGTGGAGAGGTATATGAGAGAGGGGGGTGTGAGTTGGGAGCGGCGTAGTGAAATGGCATGGGACAGAGCAGCATGGAGGCGATTTGTTTGTGGCCACCCCGTGTGGGATTGAGGCGTCTGGCAATAGATAGATAGAAAATTATTGTGGTATTTAACACTGGCATTGCATATTTTATTTTTTTCCCCATAATACATGCAGTACCAGTATGTTAGTATTAGTATTACCTATGTTTAATGTTTTTTTTAGAACCCTTCAGCATATCAGACTTTTTTATTTTGCATAGCCAATGTTTGACATAAACATAGAGTAACTGGTGCTTAACCTTTTGTATATGGCAACATACCTTGTAATTCACATTCAGCACTTTCCAGACTGTTTGACCTGATGCCCCCTTTCATTTCTTGCAAGTTTTTAATGAATTTTTCAGGTCCTCAGAATTGTTTTGTTAAAATTAAAAGTATTGTTCAGTGTTTTAGTATTGTTGAGGTGCAGCTAATTGGATGTCAGTGTGTTTCATTGAAGTAATCATAAGCTTTCTCATCAAGCAGTAACTGGGATATGTTGTGAGTTGTATTTTTTTTTCTCCTTTTCTAGATGATATGGGAGGATCCTCAGTTCGCTTTGTGCATCCCCAGTTTTGCTACAGTTAACAATAGAATGAAATTACATTTCAGCTTGAGTAGCTTATGCTATGTGTTGTTGTTGCATGAGAATTATGAATTCCATATAGTTTGTTATTTATTTTTTTACTGTAATATAAAACCCTCAGAACTGATAGTGACTGGAGTATGTGGTGGGAACAACCAGTCAGTGCCAGTCAACACATATGCATGTGACAAGACTGGGGCTTACCACTCAGCCTCTCAGGGAACCATCATCTCACCTCTCAACAACACCTCACACCCGACACACGTTTCTTGCCACTGGATCCTCAACAATCCATGGCAAGACACACTCATTCTCAGGTTTGTTTATTTTTTGCTGATACAAGGAAATCCTTATACAATAGCTACCAGTACATGTAGTTGCATATGCTTAGCCATCATACACCATGCATCATTGTCTTTGGAACACTAATTGTATGGTGTGTTTGTGTGTTATGGCAGATCTGGAATACAGTATTTAAAATTTGTTCAATTTTATTGTACATGGGCTGAGATACATACAGGTATGTGCATTCATACAAATGTTTTGCAAGGCAGTGTTCCATGCTTACCTAGGTCAACCTTGTTTGCCTAATGGGTGCTTCCAAAGCCTCATGGTCTCCAGCAGAAATCACGATCAAGCCCCCTTAAGCCTGAGATCCCAGTCCTACATTTTCCATGGCCTGCTTGTAGGGTTTCTCCCTTCCATGTCAGATCTGTTCAGTTCTTCTAATTACCCTCACATGCTTCCCACATACTGTACAGTACTATATTCAGACCACATCATCTTACAAACCTTAAGCTGAGTAGGGAGTTCTCTTTGGTGAACACATCCATGTCATTAGTGAAAATGAAATGCCCAGGTTCAGCCACAGTCGTGAAAGGTTCATCCTTTCGTCCAGTAATGTCTTTGAGGCATTAGCCATAATAATAAAAAAAAAAAAAAATCATGCACTAAATAGATTTAAGTCTCCTCTCACCAACATGACCTCTTGTGAGTAACCATTCCTACAAACTTATAGATATTATCACTTTGTCACAAAACTGAATCAAGCTGCAAGGATCATATATACTGTCAACAGGCAACACTGCATCATCTATCTCCCTACATCAGATGTGAAGGGCTCCTTCCTTCATTCATCACCAGCTTCATTCTCAGTTCATAAAAAGTTCCATTACTCTTGTTTGACCCCTCTCATAACCCACTTCATAGGCTAAATATCTGTAGATGTTATGAATATCTTGCAGTCTTTGTTACCTGCTTTCCTGTTGGCTACCTGCTTTGCAGGTTGCAAAAATGTGCTTCATACATCCTCTGCCACAACAGAAACTGTCCTGTATAGTAGTCATATGTTTGCTTTCTCTCTCCTGTTCTACAGCAAATGGCACATTTTTTGCATGACAGTGTTTACACCTAATACCTAATGCAGTCGCCTTTACTCCTGTACAAAGGTAGAGGCACAGTTTTTTCAGTTCTATATATACAACTTCACTCATCCTGACTTCCTGCTATTATTCCTCATAACCAGCTCATTGTAAGTTTTCCACTGGACACTATGATTTCTGCACCTATTTCACAAATACTTTACTAGCTGCATTCACATTTGTGAGGTCCTCTTCACTTTTGCTGTGACCACATTCTGAGACACCACATTCCTTTTTTGTTCACCACCAAACCCATTTATGGTACCGGTATGCATCACACTGCTGTCATCATTTATTTTAATCATTCCACCAGCCCCCCTGCCCCCCCTTTTTTTATATAACATTGTGGTGTTCATTTCTGCCACTTTTTACTCACATTGACTTGTACATTTTTAAACTTATTTCCAAAATAATTTCCATTTTTCAGAGTTAACATTTATTTTACCACCCACTTCCTATATCTCTTTATTCCCTTTCTTTACTAATCTGTCAGCATACCTCTTACCAGTACTTTCAGTATAATCCGTGTATGACATCAGAATTTTTTTGTGTGTGTCTCTCCCAGCATCACTGCCTTTTTACTTCCATTGTTTGTACTGTTTCCATGTCACACTGCTGTGTTTTTGTCGAAGAAACCCCATCAATCCCACATTGTTATTCTTGCTATCTGTAGATGGCTTTATTCAGCTCAAGAGAGACTTTTTGGGCTGGGGGGATTAGGCCTATCCTCCATTAATTCCTTCACTGCAAACCAGCTCCTCAGAGCTCAGTAGTTTTTGATACCATAGCAGCAAGAATATAATCTAAGATATTGTGGGCTGACAGAGTTAAAGGACACCCTTACAGCACATGCACCTCTCTTTTTCCAAACCAGGCACTTTATATGTACTCCTCATACCTTCTAATTCTTTTGTTTCCAGTTCACTGACTCAACCCTCCTATTTTTTATAAGATATAAATCAACCTTTGCCTTTATTTTTTCATTTTCCATCTTATATTCAGTCACTATTAACAACTTTCTCCTGATATGCTTCCATTCTTTTCTCACTGTCTTCATACATGCTACAAGTACTGGTTATACAACCAGAGCATGTATCTCTCTCAGGGAATATGGATGCCCTTGCCCTGCATAGTCCCAGGCCATTGGGCAAGGTGTAGCATCCAGTAGACCACCAAAAAGGTAGCAGGTGGGTGGTTACTATCAACTTGGGAGGTGCTAATATGAGAGTGATGAGGAGTCAGAGACTGGTAGCTGGCCTTGCGCAACACTTCCAGATAGAGATCTCAACTACATTTACCAAGTAGCTACTGTACAATAGTCAAAGTCCAGGCTGAGATTACTGCTCATACATATCTGTACACAGTTCATCCTCAGGGGGAGTGGGCATCCTCCATTTTCCCTGCACTGTGCCGTGTGGAAGTGCAGTACCCCATTCTGACCCTGGTGAGGTGCTGTCTGGCTAACTGTGGTCAGTGGGTCTGCTCAGCCAAACAGATCAGGATAGAGAAAGAAGAACATTGTGCAGTCATATGATGAAACACAACTCCATGTCAGTGACCTTAGTGTTACTGAATCTTTAATTTTTTTTATACTGTAATATTTTGTAAGTGATTTTGGCTTTTAAACAGTGTGTGTGTGTGTGTAGATAGATGTGTGTGTATGTATAATACATAGATAGATAGAAAGATTGATATAGATAGATATAGATGTTGATGTAATGGTAGCTATAGTTTTTACAGTTATGCCATCTTTTATTATTATTACTGTACTACAGTACAGTATCATTATTATTATTATTGTCATTATTATTATTATTATCTATCTATCTATTGATCTATCTGTTGCCAGATACTAGAATCCCATAAGGGGTGGCCATTTGACTTTGAGTTACTGTATTTGTTTTACAGGGAGGGGCACTATTATCATCATTAGTAGTAGTAGTATAGTTATTAGAGAAAGAAAGTGATGTGAGAATAAGTGGCTGGGGATGGCTTGAAAAAGGAGGGAGGTGAGAAGAGAGGAAGAAATCAGTAGGGTGGAATTAGTGGAAGCAATAAAGAAAGTTAAAGTGGGGAAAGCCCAAGAAATTGATGGAGTGTGTAGTGAAATGCTGATGCATGGGGGAGAGATAGTAGTAGAAAGAACGTGGAAGATGTGCAGATTGGACTGGGAGGAGAGTTCCCAGAGGATTGGAAGTCAGGTATAATTATTCCCTGTACAAAAGAAAAGGGGAGAAAGGTGTGTGTGGTAATCATAAGAGCATTTGTCTTCTTAGTGTAATGGTAAAAGTGTATGATAGGATACTTATTGACAGAGTTTGAGAAATGTAGTAACAGAGGAATTACTTGGTGAAGAACAGGGAGGTTTTAGGAAGGGAAGAGGTTGCATGGGTCAGATATTCATTCTTAAGTCTTTAGTGGAAAAGTTTCTAGAGAAGGGAAAGAAGTTGTATGTAGCTTTTATGGATTTGGAGAAAGCATATGATAAGATGGATAGGCAAGGAATGTGGAAAATATTAAGAACATATGGAGTAAATGGGAAAGTGTTGAATGCCATGAAGAGTATGTATGAGGGGAATAAGGCTGCAGTGCATGTGGATAGTGAATTGAGTGGATGTTCTATTTGGATGTTGGATTGAAACAGGGATGTGTAATGTCTCCATGGATGTTCAGTCTGTATATGGGTGGGGTTATAAAAAAGATACAAGGTATGGCAGTGGATGTTATAGCAGCTTTAATGAGAGAGGGCAGTGTTTGAAAACTCCCTGTACTATTGTTTGTAGGTGATACTGTAGTGTTAAGTGAAGATGAAGGGGAACTTCAAGGCTTGGTGAACGAGTTTGGAAGAGTGTGTAAGAAATGGAATCTAACGGCGAAAGTAGGGAAGAGTAAAGTAATGGTCTCCGAGAGAAATGAAGCCACTTGATATATAGTGAGGTTGGATGATGAGGAAATAGGAAATGTGAGTGCATTTAAGTACTTAGGAAGTGTGATGAGAAAGGATGGAAGTTACGAGGGTGAAGAGCTTGAAAGGATACAACGAGGAAGAAAGGTTGCTGGTTCTATGCAAGCAGTGATAAGAGACAGAGAAGTGAGTCTGGAAGTTAAAAAGTCACTACATGACAGTACTGTATTATGATATCAGCTCGTAATGTATGGAAGTGAAGCTTGCACCTTGTTGGAAGGACATAAGTCAAAAGTGAGAACAGTGGAAATTAGTTATATGAGAGGAGCATATGAAGTTACATGGAGAAAAAGACTGGAAATGAGGAAGTGAAGGAGCATTGTGGCGTGGATGTTGACGTGATAGAAAGAATTACGGGAAATACATTGGGATAGTTTGGAGAGGATGGAGAGTGAGAGACTAATGAGGAGAGTGCATGTGAGTGAGGTGAGAGGGGGAGAGGGTGAGGGAGGCCATGGATGAGATGGAGGGATGGAGTGGAGAGGTATATGAGAGAGGGGTGTGAGCTGGAAGCAAGGCAGTGAAATGGTGGGGGACCGGGTGACATTGAAGTGATTTGTTTGTGGCCACCCTTTACGGGATTAAGGCGTCTGGCAGTAGATAGACAAATAGATTATTATTATTACTGTATATTTTCATATTTAGGTAAGTCATCATTATCTCGATTTTAGACCCCATACCTTAGAAGGGGTGATATGGGAATAGCTGTTAACATTCCCATTCTATCAGGCAAACTATGCAGTCATATTTTATTCAAATTATGATTGCAGGGAGGGGGAGGCTGAGGATGAGGTGGAGGGATGGAGTGGGGAGGTCCAATTGCTTTAACATCCTGTGTATCAAAAGTTTTCGAATCAGTTCTTAACAGAAACATTTTAAAGCATCTTTCCAGTCACAACCTTCTTTCTGATCGTCAGTATGGGTTCCGTCAGGGACGCTCCACTGGCGATCTTCTCACCTACCTTTCAGACTCCTGGTCATCCTCCTTTCGGGACTTTGGCGAAAGCTTTGCCATTGCACTTGACATCTCAAAGGCTTTCGAACGAGTCTGGCATAAATCTTTGATTTCCAAACTGCCCTCTTACGGTTTCTATCCTTCTATCTGTGCCTTCATCTCTAGCTTCCTTTCTGGTCGTTCTATAGTTGCTGTTGTAGACGGCCATCGTTCTTCTCCTAGACCTATCAACAGTGGTCTTCCTCAGGGCTCTGTCCTATCACCAACTCTCTTTCTTTTATTCATCAATGACCTTCTAAGCTGTACATCTAACCCTATCCACTCATATGCTGATGATTCCACCCTACACCTTTCCATTCGATTTCCGCAATGTCCATCTCAGCAGTTGCTTCAGCAAACAAGGGATGAGGCTATGGCACACCTAATGTCTGACTTGGCTCATATCTCTGATTGGGGTAAAAATAATCTTGTTATTTTTAATGCATCAAAAATTCAGTTCTTACACTTATCAACCTGACAAAATCTTCCTCAGGATTACCCACTAATGTTTAATAATGTCCAGCTCGGTCATGCATCATCCTTGAACATGCTAGGGGTTTCATTCTCTCGGGATTTGTCTTGGAAAGAACATATTACATCTTTTGTGAAATCTGCTTCCAAGAGATTAGGTGTGCTGGGCCGACTCCGAGCTTTCTTTACCCCTGCACAGATGTTGACCTTGTACACGGGTTTTATTCGCCCGTGTATGGAGTACAACTCTCATGTGTGGGGAGGCTCCCCACATGCGGTTCTTCTCAATAGGGTGGAGTCAAAGGCTTTTCGTCTCATTAACTCTCCTCCTCTTACAGATTCCCTTGAACCTTTGTCTCTTCGCCGCACTGTTGTTTCTTTATCTCTCTTCTATCACTACTTCAGTGGTCACTGTTCCTCTGAACTGTCTGCTTGCATCCCTCCACTTCTACAACGGGCACGTAGTACCCGTCTAGCAACAAACTCTCATCCCTTTTCTGTCCAACTCTCTAATGCAAGAGTTAACCGTTACTCCCAGTCCTTCATTTATGCAACTGGTCAATTCTGGAACTGTCTCCCTCTGCCTGTATTCCCTGCTTCCTATGATCTCCAATCTTTCAAACGCAGTGTGTCCAGGCATCTCGAAATGAATGGATCTTGAATTTGGCTCTCTTTTGTATTGTTTTTACTTGTTCTTGGAAGGAACAGTATGCGGGCCCATGGCCCTTGGTTCCTTCTTCCTTGCATTTAAAAAAAAATATATATATATGAGAGAGGGGGGTGTGATCTGGGAGCAAGGCAGTGAAATGGTGTGGGACAGAGCGACATGGAGGCGATTTGTTTGTGGCCACCCCGTGCAGGATTGAGACGTCTGGCAATAGATAGATAGATGATTGCAGTAAATGATCGACCCCCTGGGGGTAGGGGGGTTTCAAGAATACTCCCCCAGTATCCCTGTTTGTCGTATGAGGCGACTAAAAAGGTTGGTGGTGGGTTAGTGCCCCGCCCCGTAAAAAGAACTAACTAAACAAGTGAACAAAGCACTTTGGACCAGGACATACCATATTTTGACGACCAAGGAATGGACAAAGGGCATTCTAAGGATGGGAACGTGGTATGTGAGGGGAGTGAATGATGAAGTGAAAGAGAGAGAGATTGTTCAGGTGCTTGAAAATGCAAGAGTGGATGTATGTGGATTGACTGAAACTAAATGGAAAGGTGGAAGGGTGAGAGAATGGGAGTATGGTTTAGGAATATGTGCAGGAGTTAATGAGAATGAGAGGGCAAGAGAGGGAGTATGTCTGATGATAAGAAGTGGAAGGAGAATATAAGAGAGTATAGAACAGTGGGTGCAAGGATTGTATGGGTGAGGATGAAAGTAGGTATACAAGCCTGGGCGATTGTATGTGTGTATGCACCGACAGAGGACCAAGGGCAAGAGTGAAAGATGAGTTTTAGGGGAGTGTAGAAGCATGTATGGATAAGTTCGAGAGGAGCAAGAAAGTGTTTTTGATTGGAGACATGAATGGCAAAGTTGGGAATGTACGAGTGGATGAAGTGGTTGGTCAGTGGGGTGTGCCAGCTGAAGTAGATGGGAATGGTAGTGCTTTGGTGGACATCTGTGCTAGCAAGGGGTCGGCAATAGCTAACACATTCTTCCGGCATAAGATGATCCACAGTTATACATGGAGAGTCATGAGGAGGATGGACAGTGAACTTGTTGAACGAAAGGCAATGATAGATTACGAGTGTGTGGGTGAGCGAATGAGAAGACAAGTGTTGGATGCAAAAGTGTGGAGAGGTCTTGGACCATCAAGGTAAGGCTGCAAAGAAAATGGGTGAAGAGACAAAGGGGAAAACAGGAGGAAACAGCTCCTATGATGAGAGTGAAGTTACAAGAGAGTGAGAAAATGGCAGAGTACGAAAGCATAGTGGAAGAAAGATTGGGAAGGTACGAGTTAGAGCACATGGAAGGGGTGGAAGAAGTATGCAAGATATTCATGGAAGTGATAGGTGCAGTGTATGAGTTGGTTTGTGGAGTGAGGAGGAGATGCAGGGGTGTACAAGGGACAGCATGGTGGAATGATGAGGTGAAACGAGCTGTGGCACAAAAAAAGAGGGAATATAGTGACTGGCTAGCGAGTATAGGTAGGGGAGAAGATGAGAGCGAGAAAAGAGAGGTAGGCTATACGTGAGCAGGAGAAGGGAGGTGAAGATATTGGTGAAGGGGAGTAAGAAGAGAGTGGATGAAGAGTTTGGGAGGAATCTGAGTGTGAAAAGGAGGGAAAGTAAGAAATTGTTTTGGAAGGAGGTAAAGAAAGTAAGACAGTGAGAAAGGGGAAACGGTAGGGGAGTGAAAGATATGAATAATAGGTTGTTGGTGGAGGAGAGAGAGAAAATGAGATGGAAGGAGCACTTTGAGGATTTTTTGAATGTAGAGAGTGAAAGCAGTGCGAGTTTAAGTGGTTGGGGAGTGGCTGGGAGAAGAAGAGATGAGAGGAGGGAGGAAGAGATCAGTAGGGCAGAGGCAGTTAAAGCAATGAAGAAGATCAAGATGGGAAAGGCCCCAGGAATTGATGGAGGGTATGGTGAAATGCTTAAGTATGGGGGTGAGATTTTTGTGGAGTGGATATGGAAGTTGTATAGACTGGCTTGGGAAGAGGGAAGGGTTCCAGGGGATTGGAAATCAGGTATAATTGTTCCTTTATACAAAGGAAAAGGGGAGAGGGAAGTATGTGGTAACCATAGGGGTATTTGCCTTCTTAGTGTAATTGGAAAAATATATGGAAGAATACTTACTGATAGGGTTAGGTATATAGCAGATGAGCTAGTTGGAGAAGAACAAGGGGGATTTAGGAAGGGAAAAGGGTGTATAGATCAGATATTTGTTCTTAGATGTTTAGTGGAGAAGTATCTAGAGAAGGGAAAGAAAATGTATGCTGCCCTCATGGATTTGGAGAAAGCATATGACAGAGTGGATAGGCAAGGTATGTGGAAGGTATTAAGAATATATGGAGAAGATGGGAACATGTTGAGTGCTGTGAAGAGTATGTACGAGGGAGCTAGGGCTACAGTGTGAGTGGATGGTGAGCTGAGTGAGTTCTTTGATCTAAATGTGGGACTGAAACAGGGTTGTGTGATGTCTCCATGGCTGTTTAATATATTCATGGATGGGGTTGTAAAGGAGGTGCAAGATTGGGCAGTGGATGTGGGGGTGACTCTGATGAATGAGGGTGAGGTGTGGAAGATTCCGGTGTTGCTGTTTGCTGACGATACAGTATTGTTGAGTGAAGATGAATGGGAGTTGTAAGGTTTGGTGAATGAATTTTGGACAGTGTGTAAGAAAAGGAATCTGAAAGTTAATGTAAACAAGAGTAAAGTTATGGTGTTTGAGAAGAATGAAGTCACAGACTGTACAGTGAGGTTGGATGGTGAGGATATGGAGAATGTGAGTGCATTCAAGTACTTGGGTAGTGTGATGAGTAAGGATGGAAGTTTTGGGGATGAGTGCTCAAAAGGGTACAGCATGGAAGGAAGGTTGGTGGTTCACTGAAAGTGGTGATGAGAGATAGGGAGGTGGGTATGTAAGTTAAGAAGTCACTGCATAATAGTACAGTATTGTGATCCCTGCCCTAACGTATGGAAGCGGGGCTTGGACCCTGCTAGAGGGGAACAAGTCAAGAGTGAGAGCAGTGGAAATGAGTTACCTGAGAGGAGTAGCCTATGTGGAGTGACATGGAGGGACAGGTTGATGAATGAAGAGTTAAAGAACGTTGCAGGGTGGATGTGGATATGACTGAGAAAATTAGGAGAAATACACTGAGGTGGTTTGGACATGTGGAGAGAATGGAGAATGAAAGACTGACTAAGAAGGTGTATGTAGGTAAAGTGGAGGGAGGGGGAGACTGAGGATGAGGTGGAGGGATGGAGTTGAGAGGTATATGGTGGAGGGGGGAGTGAGTTGAGGGGAGGGCAGTCAAATGATGGGTGACAGAGCGACTTGGAGGCATTTTGTCTACGGCCACCCTTTGTGGGATTGGGGCATCGGGCTATAGATAGTAAATGTATAATGTATATATTACAGTATCATTGGTATATAATCCATTATCCACCTCTTTACAGCTTCAGCAAATTTGATCTGGACCAAGATAGTAAATGCAACAGTAATTGGGACAGTTGCTGCAGCCATCAGTGGCTCCTGATTAAAGAAGACCAAACTAAGGGGGATGAGGAGGAGATCAGTGAGGAAAGCAACAGTGGAATCTCAGAGGTCAATACTGATCATGAAAATCATGCATTGTTTCCCTCAGATTTTGCATCACTTCTTGCTCCCTTCACTCCAAGCAAAGAATTTTTTAGAAGAAATACTGAGACAAGAACTGTAAATACATCTGTGACCACTGAACAAAGAGACATCAAGACAACAGGAAACACAAGGCACATGTGTGGTAGGACAAGACCCCCTCCCATGCAGACACGGGCAAAAAAAGTTATTATCAAGTTCTTCTCTGACACTCACGCCAACATCACCAGGGAGCGCTTCAGGCTGAATTACTATAGGAGTAAGTAAATATAAGCCCCTTCATAATGAGAATGTCATTGGTATTTTATTTTTGTTGCAACTAGAAGATTTTATTCAGCTTTGGAGAGACCTTTTGGGTTAGATGTAGTAGCCTTCATTAACCCCTTTACTTCTACAAATTCTTCCTGAGATTAATAAAATTGTCTTGAGAGTGTACCATACTGTAAGAATATAATATAAATGATATAGAGCATTCTGCCTGAAAGAGTTGATGTATTGATTCTCATTCTGTATCATTTACTTAAGAGGTGTAGCTGTATTCCCCTTTACTATTGTAAGTTTGTCCCAGAAACATAATGTTTTGAAAAAGTGGAGGCCTAACATTGTAGGAGGAAGTATTATATATTGGTTGGAGCTAGTTATGTTACTACTAACCTTGTGTTTTATTAATTGATCCTTTTGCTAGTTGCTAGAATAATGGAGGGGTTTAACTTTTTGTTTGTGAAAGTTTTTTTTTTTTTTTTTTTTTTACCTGTACTGTAACTTTGTTTCAGATCCTCCTTCATTTTTGTAATTTTGCTAAGTATGCTAAGTCTGATTTCTATAGTGAAAAGGTACAAACAGCATACAAGAGAATGTCAAGGTGCATTATGCAAAACATATCACTGAGGAAGAAATGCTGGAAAGGCTTCAATGCCAGTGAAGATAAGGCATATGTTATGAGACTCAGCTGTCTGAGGCAACTGACAGCAAACCCTTTTCTGTATCCTCCTACTTTCTCTATTCTCATTTCAAATCCAAAGGTGGCTGTTGCGTATATGTATGCAACGATCTATCTTGCTGTCGTGTTCCTGAACTTGATTCTTCTGAATTCTAAGCTCTCTGGTCTTTGGCTCTCCTGTCATTCTCTGACTAAATATATCTGTGCTGTTTACTTATCTCCTAATTCTACTGACTATCAAAAATTCTTTGACTATCTTACTTCTACGTTGGAACACATTCTGTCCATTTCTTCTTTCTCTGAAATCTCCATTCTAGGAGATTTCAGTGTTCACCACCACCTTTGGCTCTCCTCTCCTTTCACTGATCCACCTGGTGAACAAGCCTACATCTTTTCTGTCCTTAATGACCTAGAGCAGCTTGTCCAGCACCCTACCCGTATCGCTGACCGCCTTGGAGAGTTCCTACATACTTGACCTTTTCCTAGCAACTAATCTTTCTCCTTGCACTGTTAATCTTTTCTCTCCGTTGGGCTTCTCCAATCATAACCTTATTACCTTAACCTGTCCTGTCGCTCCGGTACGGCCTGTGGACCCTCCAAAGAAACACCGTCTGTGGCACTTTGGAGCTGCAGATTGGGAGGCCCTCAGGCAGTACTTCTTTGTTTTTCCATGGAATGATTATTGCTTCCATGGCCGGGAGCCATCTGAGTGTGCCTTGCGCATTACAGAGGTTATTCTCTCGGGCATGGAAGCATACATTCCTTTCTCATATCCTCTGACTAATGCAAGAAAGCCTTGGTTTAATCATGCTTGTTCTAATGCTGTTCGCAACAAGGAGAGGGCCCATAAAAGGTACCGGAGCCAACTCACCCCTGAATCACATCTTTTTTATATTTCTGCCCTGAATCGTGCTAAATCTGTTCTTCGCTCTGCTAAAAATAATTTCATCCGTGCTAAATGTTCTCAACTCTCCAACTCGAATTCTTGTCGCTCCTTCTGGCAGCTTGCCAAAAACCTTTCTAACAACTTTACCTCATTATCTTTCCCTCCTCTTTTCAACTCTGATGGTTCTGTAGCTATTGATTCTACTGATAAAGCAGATCTCTTCGCTCAGACTTTCTCCTCCAATTCCACCTTAGATGATTCCGGTGCTGTCCATCCATCATTTCCCCCTTCTGACTTCCTCATGACTGACATTAAAATTTCTTCAGCTGATGTATTTTCTGCCATCACTGGCCTCAATACTAACAAAGCATATGGACCTGATGGAGTCCCTCTTGTTGTCCTCAAAAACTGTGCTTCTGTTCTTACACCCTGCCTAGGTAAACTCTTTCGCCTTTGTCTGTCAACTTGTACCTTTCCTTCTTGCTGGAAGTTTGCTCTCATTCTGCCAGTCCCAAAGAAGGGTGACCATTCCCAACCTTCTAACTATCGTCCATTTGCTTTAACATCCTGTATCTCAAAAGTTTTCGAGTCAATTCTTAACAGAAAAATCTTAAAGCATCTTTCCTGTCACAACCTTCTTTCTGATTGTCAGTTTGGGTTCCGTCAGGGGCGCTCCACTGGTGATCTTCTCACCTACCTTTCAGACTCCTGGTCATCCTCCTTTCGGGACTTTGGCGAAAGCTTTGCCATTGCACTTGACAAAGGCTTTCAATCGAGTCTGGCATAAATAGCCACTGTTGTAGACGGCCATCGTTCTTCTCCTAGACCTATCAACAGTGATGTTCCTCAGGGCTCTGTCCTATCACCAACTCTCTTCCTTTTATTCATGAATGACCTTCTAAGTTGTACGTCTAACCCTATCCACTCATATGCTGATGATTCCACCCTTCACCTTTCCATTCGATTTCTGCAACGTCCATCTCAGCAGCTACTTAAACAAAAAAGGGATGAGGCTATGGCACACCTAATGTCTGACTTGGTTCGTATCTCTGATTGGGGTAAAAATAATCTTGTTGTTTTTAATGCATCAAAAACTCGGTTCTTACACTTATCAACCCAACAAAATCTTCCTCAGGATTACCCATTAATGTTTAATAATGTCCAGCTTAGTCCTACATCATCCTTGAACATGCTTGGGGTTTCATTCTCTCGGGATTTGTCTTGGAAAGAACATATTACTGTACATCTCTCGTGAAATCTGCTTCCAAGAGATTAGGTGTGCTAAACTGACTCTGAACTTTCTTTACCCCTGCATAGTTGTTGACCTTGTACATGGGTTTTATTCGCCCATGTGTGGAGTACAACTCTTATGTGTGGGGAGGCTCCCCACATGTAACTTCTCAAGTCAGAGGCTATTCATCTCATTAGCTCTCCTCCTCTTACTGATTCCCTTCAACCTTTGTCTCTTCGCCACACTGTTGCATCTTTATGTTTCTTCTATTGCTACTTCAATGGTCACTGTTCCTCTGAACTGTCTGCTTGCATCCCTCTACCTCTATGATGGGCACATAGTACCTATCTAGTAGCAAACTCTCATCTCTTTTCTGTCCAACTCTAATGCAAGAGTTAACCGTTACTCCCAGTCCTTCATTTATGCAACTGGTCAACTCTGGAACTGTCTTCCTCTGTCTGTATTTCCTACTTCCTATGATCTCCAGTCTTTCAAACGCAGTGTGTCCAGGCATCTCGAAATGAATGGATCTTGAATTTGGCTCTCTTTTGTATTGTTTGTGCTTTATCTTGGAAGGAACAGTATGCGGGCCCATGGCCTTTGGTTCCTTCTTCCTTGCATAAATAAAAAAAAAAATATGCTGCCAGTTCACTGTCCTTACTGTAATGCAGATTTTGCAGTGTTTCTTCCAGGTACTGTATCCCATATTGTTCTCTTGCCAGGTAGGGGTGGTGCTTGCAGGGAGGGTTCAGTGAAGTGTGGTGACAGCAGTGTGTGCATTCCTAAATCCTGGAGATGTAACAGCCAAAGGGAGTGTCCAGATGGCTCAGATGAGGAAGGATGTCCAAGTGAGTATTGCCACTTATTGGGTTTGATTTAGGAGTTGTGATAGATAATGATGGTGAAGTAGTATGTTGTTGGACTGAGTGTATTTTAGTCAGGTTGGATAGAGCTTAGTTGTGTCCCCATGGTGTAAATTTGATAATGGAAAGTTAAGTTAGGTAAAGTTGAGAAGTGCTGGCTTTAATTGGGTCCTATTACATCGTATTTAGTAGAAGCTGAATCATATGCCCTTGGCTGAAGATGCTTACCTGAAATGAGCTGATACAGTCATCTCACATAAAGTGCATGAATATGGGTGGCACAGCCCATTGCACTTTATAAATTCGCACTTTGCGAAGCATAGGATTCCATGTTAAAATGGCTTTATGGGTGACACGTCCTGAATTTTTGTTTATTGATTCACCAATACCTATCCCTAACTTCACCAGCTTCTACTGGTGAATAAGGCAGAGATGTTTCTTGGATGACATGGCTGGGGTAGAGACAGTTAGACCATGCAAGAGCAAACTATGTGAGAGCAGACCAGAGATGAGTACAGACACAACAGTGGCCTTGGGGAGGTGAGGGGAAGCTGTTCAGACGCTGCTGATGGCACAGTGTGCCGTGATGTCGGCCCCTCTGTCGACATTTAATCATGGCACTGGCACCTCCCTCGCCACCACCCACTCACACACCAGCCGCACTCCACCGCACATACTCACCAGCCCCACCCTTACCCATTGTGCTCTACAAATTATCCTCATGAGTTGTGAGAGAGTACTATATTTACCTCAATTTCTCATGCCCGTCGCTCATTGCAAGTAGCAAATGCACTTTCTAAATAAATTATTGTCAGACCCCCATCACACATTAGGCGAGACGCACTTTGCAAAGGCGCACTTTAGGTGAGATGACTGTATTTACCTTATGGAGACTCGGAAGGTGAGCAAATGGTAGATGAAGTTAGAATAGCTATGTTAGTTCAGTTTGGCAAAGTCAGGTGTTTCATTTTACTTCAGTTTGGCAAAGTCAGATGTTTCATTTTATTTTATTTTATTTTTTTTATATACTTTGTTCTTGATGGGGTGGGGATTGTACCTTTAAAAAAAAAGTTATTTATGAATAGAGAAGCAGGTATCAGATTTGAAAATATCACAGGTTTTATGTCAAAAACTCTGTGTAAGTGAAACATACATACATTCATCTAATCCTGTGTTGCCCCATGAGGAGCGTACGAGTCCGGGGCTAGGCAAGTTGGTCCTGACATTTAAGGTGAGAGTGACCAGCCTCACACATCCCTAAGTGGCATTATGTGAGCAATAAACCCGAACCACTCCTTGGACATAAACCTACACAGGCTCAGTTCGGTTGGAGCTCCTTAATTATTACCCACTAAACCACCAGACGTTATAGTTTAGTTGGAGCACTAATTGTTACCCACTAGACCACCAGATGTTATAGTTTGACTGTCTGGTTACCACCCAGCGTAGTAAATGGTTTCCTGGTGTACAGGAAACCATTTGGTTTGTCACTCAGTGTAGAGCCACCCATTGACAGAAGGAAGAGGAGAAAGAAAGAAGGAAAGAAAAACAGAAGAGGAAGGAAGGAAAGAAGGAGGGAAAAGAACGTTTTAAAATAAGACTCTGAAAGCTTGTTTTGTTTCATTTTGTTTTTGAAGGCTCCAACATGCTTGCATGCGTCGTCCATGGTCACCTAATGGCAGCTCTCCATGCTGCTCAATCTCTGGCAGCTTCCCTGTTTAGTCCCTTATCCCTGAGGTCACACTCATGACCTCGACCCAGGTCCTTTTCAGTCTGCCCCTCGCTACTCTACCTCTAACATTAATACTCACTTTTTGCTCCCAGTTGTCATCTCCCATCCTCTCCACATGCCCAAACCATCTCAATCTATCTCTTCTCATCACAACAGCAGTACACTCCATTTCCATCCTACCTCTCAACTCTTCCATCATAAACCTAGGCCCCCTGGGCCTCGCACTCAGTGACGCATTGCACATCCACCTAATCATTGCCATTTCTGTATGTTTGAGCCTGTGAATATCATCTTCCTCTCCTGCCCAGGTCTCACTACAACATGACACTCTTAATACGTGCCGCATACAAAGATCCCTTAGCATGGAGGGAGAGCCCTCTCAATGTCAGGAGAGGCAACAGCTCCCTGAACTTGTTCCAACCACTCCTCTCTCTTGCCACAGAGGTAGCTCCAGTGCCACCTCCTGCACATAACATGTCTCCCAGTGAACAAAACTCTTCCACACACTCAAGAGACTCACCAGCAGGTTTAATCCTTTTATGCCTGGCAATCTCCACATGCTCTCCCCGACACACGCACACATGAAATCAGCGTTATGTTTGCAGTTACTGCAGCATCTCTTATGCACCCACTTATCACAAACCTGCACAAAATGGAATTACCTCCCACACCCTTGTGGCAAATTGCACATGGCCACTCCTCCCTCTTCTTTGACAGTACTGTCCCCAGCCCTGGTTACCATCACTTTTGTTTTATGTGCATTTCTTCTTATGCCCTTGTGCCCCATATCATTCTTCATATCCTATATCTTTCCTCTACCTCCCTTTTGCTCCCTACTTGTTAACAAGTAGGTTGGTGAAGGGATAGTGCCCCTCCCTGTAAAACAAATAACTCAAAGTCAAATGGCCACCCCTTACGGGATTATGGCGTCTGGCATTAGATAGATAGATAGACCTCCCTTTTGTTCTTTGCAGTCAGTACTAAATTATTGGCATACAACATCTCCCACAGGAATTCACTTCTGAAGTCACGTGATAGGGCTTCAAGTTCCATAAACAACAAGGAGCTGAAGACTGACCTCAGATATACACCGTCATTCACGGAAAACTCCTCACTCAAATCACCCTGAAAATGTTGCATGAAATTTGATGTTGATGCACTTAATGTGACATGGATTTGTCAGAGGTGTGTGAAGGAGCCAGCAGGTGGTTTGGTTATGGCCACCTCCTGTCCAGGGATTTCCATTTGGGATAAAGATAATGGAGATGTTGGTGATTACAGTGATGATGACAATGATGATTAGTCAATTTCACTTGTGTTATTGGCAGAAGTGACGTGTGAAAGTATGACTGGGACGCAACGCTGTGATGGAACCTGGAACTGTCACCAGGGAGAAGATGAGAAGGGTTGTTCAGGTAAGTTGGTATAGGTTTTTACTGCACTGTCACTGTAACTTGTAAAATTTCCATATCTCCATCTTGAATGCTGATATGTAACAGTAGATTAGCACTATTATATGATGTATGACAGTAAGAAATACAGTACTGTGGAAAGGATGTAGAGCTGTAGCATTATCTTATTGTGCCATTGATGTATTTGAAATAAGTTATAAAAGGCCAAAAATCTGCATCGTTAGGGTAAACAAACCTTGGTAACCATATCACTGTGATGATGTCTTGTATATTTTAATACTGTATTACTGTTGCCAGACAGTTTTATTCCACGTAGGAGATATTTTTTCAACTAAACGGGTTAGGGATGTTCTTCTGTATATCTTTATCTATGCCAGGGATATTTTCTAGTGACAGAGGACAGGGTGGTATGGATGCATTTATTTCTTTATTTGTTATGTTATTATTTTTTTTTAATCTCTTGTGGGAATAAGGTGTCTGACTATAGACAGATAGATATAGTCAGACTATACACTAGATCTTCATTAGAAGTCTTTTTTTTGTTTCTGATAATGCTTTGAGTTCTGTAACATCCTTCTGCATTATATTTTTGTTATTTACAGACCTTTTTAATAACCTTGGGAGAGACTTTTCAAGCTGGGGAATTAAGATATATGCTTCATTAACCCCATCAGTACAAAAGACCCTTCCTGAGCTAAATCATCTGTAGGAAGCAGTTATAAAAAGTAAATTAATACAGTATTGTATTTCAGGATTTAAGTTCAGTGTAGATTGCAGAAAGATATTGTTGGTACCTGTGAAGCTGATTGTCATTCTGACCCAATTTATGTCACCAGTTGTATGGAAAAATTGTGTGATATTTTGAAAAATTTCTAGACTTATAACTGGGGCCATTTGTAGTAGTATAATGGTTTGGCAACCCCATTGCCCAGAATTGGTGTTTTAAGTATTTTCTTACCTACAACCTACAGACAGTCCACAGTGCCCTCCCTCACTTTGTTGCAGCCACACACACCAGAACACACTTAGCTCAAATTCATGCACCTTACTGAAACATCACAGGCAGACCTCCAACATGACTTTATTAAGAACTCAACTGAAGTGGCCAGGTTCATGCAGTCCATTGGATTCACATCCAGTTGAAACAGGGGCAACAACAACACCTCCTACAGGACAGAAGAGAGTACTGTGCCCGAAGGCTTCATTTTTTTCTGATTCTTGTCCCCAAGGAGATCAGAGGTATATGTTGTAGATCTCCTCACTGTATTTGAACATGGGGAATTACATCAAGACGTTGATGACGATGTTGACTTTTTGATTGCTTTATTTTTTTATACAGTAAAACTCTTCTGAGCTGTGTAAAATAATGAATTTTTAAGTGTTCATACTGTGCAGTTGGTAAGATTTTCTAGTGTATTTTTGTGAAAATTTTCATACTTCAGGATAACAGGTATTCTTTTCATTGTCGTATTCCAGGGTGCAGGAATGATGAGTGGTGGTGTGGTAACGTTGGGGGAGGGTGCTTCCGTCAGAAGGAGCGTTGTGATGGCATCCACCACTGCCAGAGTGGTGTTGACGAGATAGCGTGCTGTCAGTTCTTCCACCATTTTATTAATTTTACCATCATTGTCATCATCACAATCATCATTAACATTGTCATCATCATCATCATCATTGTTGTCATCATCATCATCACTTCATCCAAAGTAAAATTTTCATGGGCATTAGGCAGAGTGTATGATTTAGGGTAAGGGAGTGTGTACAGTGGTTGTCTAATGAGAGCTGGAAGACTTGGTCATGTGGAGGTGAATCTTCCTCCTAACCACTAGATAGCTAGTCCTGTACTCATTTTAAGTTGTTTCTCTTATTTAAAAAAAGGGGATGAAATACTCTTCCTGTATACATTTTCATACATCATCCAACCAACTTAGTACCCAGTCAATTCGTTTTGCTCCTCAACTTTAATCCCTTGCTTACACACACACTAAATTATCCATATTGATCCTCCTTTTTGGAGTACCATAACTCCTCCCTCCATCAAACTGATTCTTAACCCATGGATTGCGAGCCACAGCTAAGGCTGGGAAATGTTGTGTTTCAAGCCACATCTCCGGCTATGCTAACCTTCCAGTGGCTGTGCATCACCGCTAACTACTCCACCCCTACGCAAACTTACGCATGGTGCTATGCAAAGACGGAGAGAGAGAGAGAGAGATGTTTATCTTCAAGTTTATAATAAACAAAAACTTAATGGAAAAAACAAAAACATTTTTTTCCTTACTCCACCCCTACGCATACTTTTGCATGGCACTATGCATAGATAGAGATTTTTTTTTTTTTTTTCACCAGATGATGCCCTGGATGTTAATTTTCAAGTTTATAATAAAAATAAAAAATAAAAAAAAATTCCACACCATGGGGTAGGATAAAAAGAAAGTAATTGCACAGTCCATGGGTTAATGTCCCTATCACCATCCTGTCTGTATTCATTTTCTCCTTGTGACTAGACCATCTACGCCCAGCAGTCAGCTGACTCTCTTACTGTACATTCTCCTTAACCCTTTCCCCTCAGGGGTGCTTGTAAAATATTGCTTGGCTCATGACTTCAGCTGAATCGCTGTGCGAACTGTCGCATAGAGATGGTTCACAACTATTGTTCGTAGCAGAGTTACTATTCATTGTAGAGAGCTCAGTTTGGCCTCGTTTTGAAGCATAGTAATTGTACTCTATCGTACTATGTTCAAGAAAGCAATATACAAAAAATAAAATGCTAAAAAGCGAGTAGAATATATCCAACAAAGCAAAGTTCAGTTGATGGTCAAAGCCGTCATCTGAGCATCTGAGCCTCTCGATGACAGCCAACGCCATCATCAGTATGTGAAAGGGTTAAATAACTGTTTCTTGTCCTATGTTCTTTGCACTTCACACATATTCCTCTCATAACCCAGCTTTGTATGCTGTTTACTAATTAACCATGGAAACATGGTATGTTAATGATTTTATATTATTAATTAGCTATTATCTTAAACTTGCATATTTTTCTCCAGCAGATAATGAGTGTGGTAGCGGTATGCTGAGGTGTGGGAATGAGTGTTATACCTTTGCCAAGCGATGTGATGGTTCAGCTGACTGTAGTGATGAGTCAGATGAAGCTGCATGCCCTCCTCATCTTTGTCACTCTAAGGTTATTCGTTCCCTTTCTTGGTGTCATATATATGAGGTCTCTTCAGAAAATATCTGACCTTAGGCTCTAAAAAAATAAATAGCTAACTTGTATAGCTAGGACACTGATCCCCCTCAAAGTAGTCACCTACTAACTTGACACATGTAGCCCAGTGTTCTTTCCACTACCTGAAATATTTTTCACAGCTGGTTTTCAGTATCTCCTGCAGGTGCTTCATCGCATTTGTCATGATCTTTTCCCTTCGATGAAAGTTCCTTATAACTTGTTGGTGTGTGCAAATCGCAATCCAGACTTTCCGAAGACTGTTGTGACTGGAGATGAGACTTGGGTGTACAGGTACGACCCAGAAACCAAAGCACAGTCATCCCAGTGGAAGCATGCAGGGTCGCCTTGACCAAAAAAAAGCTTGACAGTTCTGCAACAAGATGAAATACACTTGCATGTTGACAGTCTTTTCTGACTACTGTGGTGTTGTGCATCATGAATACACATCAGAATTGCAGACTGTCAACAAACATTAATACCGCAGTGTTATCCATTGTCTTCGTGATGCAGTTCAGCAGAAGAGAACAGACCTCTGGAAAGTGGCAAGTTGGAAGCTGCACCATGACAGTGTCCCTGGCCATTCTTCTCAACTGATTCAGGAATTTTTGGCCAAGCGCAACATCCCGCAGTAGTAGTGGTAGAATGGATATGGAAGATGTGCAGATTTGTCTGGGAGGAAGGTAGTGTCCCGGAGGATAGGAAGTCAGGTATAATGTCAGGGGGAAAATGAGATTATACTGTGAAGTCAGATGTCACGAGGGAATGGGAATATGTCAGTGGAGAATAGAAATAACAATCGATTTGATTATCACAAGAGAATCGACTCGTGAAATCAAGTGGCGATTTCACTTTTATGCTGGCTTACTTCGCCAATTCTCTAGAGTCGAGAATTTTATAAACTTTCTCAACAGTACACAGCAGAGACTAAATGCTCAAGAAGGCTGTATTACTGTACTGTTGGCCACTGAGAAAGTTAGTTTCACCCCTTAACATTCATAAATTAATAATAATAGTAATAATGATAATAAGCAGGAACTTGCTGGTGCAAACTCCTAGCTGGCACAGTGGATTTAAGAATTAATACCAAGAGCTGGCCTAAGTACCAGTCATGATTAATATAAGGAGTTGTGCTAACCTGGAGTAGCAAAAGTGTACTAAATATGTGGGGAAATCAAACATGACTGTTACATTTAACAAAGCTCAAGAAAACGAACTGTAAATTTATTAATTACATGAAAATAAATTTGCGTTACATGAATCTATTCAAAATCAAAGAAAGGGAAATGCACTCACTCAAGCACTCAAACAAATAGCTAAATAAAGCACCAAGCTGAATATCTAAATAGCCTTAAGCCTAGGAAAAACAAAAGAAATACTGGTGAGTGGAGATGAGACCGTCGCTGCTATAGTCGATCACCAGGTTGGTGGGAGATTCAGGAATACGCCGATACTGCAGGATATTCCGAGATCACTAGAAGAAATCTATCGGCGTTGGGTATCGCACTCCGCGCTCTGTGACTATCCATAGATGACTAAAGCTTGATGCTGCCCAAACACGAGCATCATGTGAAAAGGGCGTGGCCAACTAATGGCCAGCGAGGCAAGTGCAAAGAAATGACAGTTCATAAATTATCGCTCAGAGGAATGCACTGTCTGTACATAAAGACAGTTATTCGCGAGAAAATGACGAAAGTTTTGAAAACTTGATGGAAATATAAGTACGGTTAAGAGAAAGAGCGAAATCTCATGGATTTCAGAACTATTTATCGCTCCCACAAAATCAGTCAATGTCACGATTTACAATACACATTTTCACGATGTAGGAAATTAGTGACATTACGCCCCTGGAAAATCAAATTTTTCCTTGGAAAAGTTTAACAATATACAGTATATATATATATATATATATATATATATATATACACCCTAGCTCAGTCACACAAGATTCACACTGTGGTGTGTGTACTATCCTGCTACAGGAGAAAAGCACTGTCGCCAGTGAGTGTATAAACCTCGTATTTACGTTAAGAGAAGCAAGCTTGAGGGAAAAACTCCGTGACGACGGTGAAAATCCTGTACTCGGGTCAAACTGAGCGAAAGTTCACTACATTTACATTGACAACAAATTGTTATGTAGCGTGGTGTATGTGATACACGGTGTAGGTGTGACAGTTGTAGTGTAACTGTACCTACGTGTAAAGTGATAATGATACAAATCAATAATACAATAAAGGCGACTAATAAAGGGCTCATTGTTGGTGTCCACGGTTGGGATCGCCGTGACTGCCCGCTTGTCATCGGTGTCCTCGGTTGGGATCGCTGTGACTGCACATTTAACCCTACATTTATAGCTAATAAAGGTAAGTCGAGAATCCCTATGCAAACTCGGGCAGGTCACATTTTAACACCCTGCGTGGGTGTGAACACTCATGTGGATATTGTGTATTCTCTGGGAATCCTCAGAGAGGCCCACAGCTCGAGACACACCACAAGGTATTTCAGACACAGCCTCAGATTGCCTTCGGGGGTCTCGAACTTCCTCCTTAACCTACGGTACATACGGTATGTACAAGGCCTACTTATATTATGTCTTGTGGGGCCAACGGGGCGAGACGTCAGGTCTGCACCCACATTACCACAGCCCTCTCTCTCAAGCGACTCAGAGATTATGGGCGTGGATTCAAACGGCGCAGGAAGGAAACGTTCCTAAATGGTGGTACGTCGACACACATTGCAGGAGTGCACAAAGCTGTCTATTTCCTGTCCCATTCCCGGCCAGAAAAAGTCAGCACAGATACATATCAGCCTTGGGTTTTCATTTTGCCCATACAGTAGGCGTGGAAAGTATTGACGCTTTTTTGCTGACGTCATTCTTCTTCGCGTTAAGTGAAGTAGGGTCAATACTACCCTCCCCTGTGATGCGAAATGAGCTGACGCTTTTTCAACGGGAGCTGGCAGCCCTGCTTGATAGGTTTGGCACCACAGGTGCAGGCTCAGTAATGTTTGGGCAGCCACAGGAGGAGGATTGTCTCTGTGTGTGATGCACCACGAGGGCATGTTTTGACTCAAATAACACAGTTATTTGGTTACCTACCACATTCTCATCATGCCTAAAGTAACCACAAGCAAGGACAAACGTGTGGAAGTGATTACTTTATACAAAGCTGGCCACAAACTCCCATTTATTGCAAATCAGATGGTGTTAGACTGAGGACAGTGCAGAGACTGGTGAAGCGGTTCAAGGACAGTGGGGAGGCCATTCCTCCCACTCCACTTCCCAAGCCTGGGAGACCTCGTAAGACAACCTTCAGGACCCGTCAGCTGATCTCAAGGCAAGTTAGCAAGGATCCAAGGCTAACAGCACGGGATTTAAAAGAAAAGAACCCACAGTTGCTGGCAGACGTGTCTGTCAGAAGTGTGCAGCAGTTGTTGCATGACGATCTGGGCTACAGGAGTTTTTGTGCTCGTAAAAAACCACTGCTAACTGCACTTCAGAAGAAAAAGAGAGTAAATTTTTGTAAGAAATATCTTGCCTGGAGTGAGGAGCAATGGAAAACTGTGCTTTGGAGTGATGAGTCAACATTTACTGTCACTGGTACCCCTTCATCACGAGTGTACCGCAAACCAGGCAGTGACCCCCTGGATCCTAAGTACACTTCCAAGTTTGTTAAATACCCAGCCTCACTCATGGCTTGGGGCTGCTTTACATATTATGGTGTTGGTAGGTTGGTAATTCTACCTGCAAATGAAAAAGTGAACCAGAACAATTATTTGGAGCTCTTATGTGATGTTTTAAGTGACTCTTTTGATAAAACCAAGGCAAGAGTATTTATGCAAGATTCTGCCCCTGCACATGTTGCAAAGTCAGTGAAACAGTGGCTAACAGACTATGAGGTTCCCTTTATTCGAGATTGGCCCGGAAACAGCCCAGATATCAATCCCATTGAGAATTTATGGGCACACATGAAGCGGCACATCATCTTTGCCTAAACTTGAGACTGCGGTCAAGCAGCTATGGAGCAGTTTTAGTCCGTCTGTTCTGCAAAACTACGCCATCAGTCTCCCCAGACGCCTTAAGAAGATAATAAAGGTGAAGGGGAATGCCAGTAAATACTAAATTCAATGGTGAGTGTTAATTTATTTGTTTCTCCTTGCTAACCACAAGAATGTTTTCTTTTTTTAAGATG
>JAGKTI010004376.1:16180-51054 GCA_018397915.1 Birgus latro
TGTACCGTTGTTTTTGGAAAGATATTTGTAATACATGTGTGTAACAGTTACTGCCTTATGTTTGTGTCCAGTCCTTTCTTTAGAAGTGCCGACCCGGTCGAGAATAGGGACCCGCTGTAGCCTGTGTATTTGAGGGACAAGAAACCGGCCCACAAATACGTAGCATAACAAATGTATTTATTTTTTCAGCCATTATCGTGTTTATTCTTGTGTATAGTAAGTCGCTTCTTTATTAATGTATTGTTAATGTAATTATTTTGTCAGTCAATTTTTTGTTTCATCTTGCATATAGTAAGTCGCTTCTTTATTGATGTAATTATTTGGTCAATCAGTTTCTTGTTTTATCTTGCGTATAGTATGTTGCTTCATAATTTATTTATTTTGTCAGTCATTTTCTCTTTAATCTTTCTACTTTCAGGCGATTTTCTTCATTTTCGGTAAGATGTATATGTATAACAAGAAAATAATGAAGGTAGTATCAAATCTCTGAGCTTAATAGAATCGCCTAGAGACAGCAGGAATATAACAGTAATAAAAGTTTTGTAACTGATGAGGTTTGATGTTAACGTAAATTTATATATCATCATTTACGACCAAAGTTCTTAACAGGGTTGGCATTGATTAAATCAAATTGATTCAGTGTGATTGAATCATTTATTTTTATTTTTATTTTTTTTTTTGCTAAAAAGATCATGTTTTTTTTTTTTTATCTATAAGTTAACAAAAATAAAATCTGAAGGTTTATAAAAGTCGTGTATAGCTTTGTGTTGGCATTCATTTATTCAGATACTTAAGCATTAAGTTAGCAGATTTAGGAGAATGGTGACATTAGAAATTTCTGCATTGTTTGACAGGAAAAATATTTTTACATTTGTAAATGAGAGAGAGATTGTACAGGTGCTTGAGGGTGCGAAAGTGGATGTATGTGGATTAACAGAAACTAAATGGGGAGGTGAAAGTGTGAGAGCATGGAAGTATGGATGGGGTATATGCGCGGGAGTAGGTGAGAATGAGAGGACAAATGAAGCAGTGTGTATTGTTTTGAGTAACAGATGGAAGGAGAATATAAGAGAGTATGGATCAGTTGGGTCAAGGATTGTGTAGGTAAGAGTGAAAGCTGGACTACAAATGTGGGCAACTGTGTACATGTATGCGCCAACGCAAGATCGTGCAAGCAGAGTGAGAGAAAAGTTTTGGACAAATGTGGAAGCATGCATGGAAAAGTTTGGAAGGAATGAGAGTGTATTTGATTGAAGATATTAATGGAAAAGTAGGGAATGTGAAAGTGGATGGAGTGTTTGGTGAGTGGGGTGTGCCTGCTGAGATGGATGAGAATGGCAGTGCTTTAGTGGGCATTTGTGCAGGGAGGGCTTGCTGAGATGGATGAGAATGGCAGTGCTTTAGTGGACATTTGTGCCGGGAGGGGGTTGGTGATAGCTAATACCCTCTTCAGGCACAAAATGATCCATAGGTATACATGGCGAGTGTTGAGAAGGGTGGATGGTGAACTGAATGAACGGAACGCAGTGATTGATTATGTGTGTGGATGAAAGGATGAGAAGGTATGTAATGGATGCAAGAGTATACAGTATAGAGGTTGAGGGAGTGGACTTTCGGACCACCACTTGGTGGTGGTCAAAATCAGAGTCCAAACAAAATGGAGGAAGAGAAGAACAGAAAGACAGGAGGAAGTAGTTTTTACAAGGTGGGTAGAAAAGTTACAAGAGTATGAAAAAAAAAAAAAGAATATAAAAGGGAAGTGGAGAAGTGATTGGGAAATATAGATTGGAGCAAATGGGGAACGTGGAAGGTGTGTGCAAGGTATTCACAGAAGAGATCTGTGCAGCACGTGAGGTGGTAGGTGGGGTGAAAAGAAGACAAAAGGGGGTTCAGGGAACAGCATGGTGGACTGAAGAGCTGTGGCACAAAAGAAGAAAGCATATAGTGTGTGGATGAGGAACATGGCCGTTGAAGAAGTTGAGAGATGGAAGAGAGAGTTGTATGTAGAGAGGAGGAGAGAGGTGAAAAGGTTAGTAAGAGAGAGTAAGAAGAGAGTGGATGAGGAATTTGGAAGGAATTTGAGTGGAAAGTGGAGGGAATGTAAGCAAATGTTCTAGAAAGAGGTAAAGAGAGTTAGACAGGGTGACAAAGAAGTTAGTCGGGGGGTGAAAGATAAAAATGGTAGATTACTAGTAGAGAAGGGAGAAAAAGTGAACAGATCGAGAGAACACTAATGAATTGTTGAACATAGAGAATGAAAGTAATGCAAGTATAAGTGGCTGGGGAATGGCTGGAAGAAGGAGGGATGTGGGAAGAGAGGAAGAAATCAGAAGGATGGAAGTGGTGGAAGCAATGAACAAAGTTAAAATGGGGAAAGCCCCAGGAATTGATGGAGTGTGTGGTAAAATGCTGAAGTATGGGGGAGAGAGAGTGATAAAATGGATGTGGAAGGTGTGCAGATTGGCCTGGGAGGAAGGTAGAGTCCCGGAGGATTGGAAGTCAGGTATAATTATTCTCCTGTACAAAGGAAAAGGGGAAAAAGAAGTGTGTGGTAATCATAGGGGCATATGCCTTCTTACTGTATTAGGAAAAGTATATTGTAGGATACTTATTGACAGAGTTAGGGAAATAACAGAGGAATTAGTGGGAGAAGAACAGGAAGGTTTTAGGAAGGGAAGAGGTTGTGTGGATCAGATATTCATTCCTAGATCTTTAGTGGTAAAGTTTCTAGAGAAAGGAAAGAAGTTGTATGCAGCCTTCATGGATTTGGAGAAAGCATATGACAGGATGGATAGACAAGGATTTTGGATAGTATTAAGATTTGGTATATGGAATAGATGGGAAGTTGTTGAAGGCCATGAAGAGTATGTATGAGGGTGCTAAGGCTGCAGTGCATGTGGATGGTGAACTGAGTTAATTTTTCTATTTGATGGTTGGATTGAAGGAAGGATGTGTCATGTCTCCATGGTTGTTCAGTCTGTATATGGATGGGATTATAAAAGTGATACAAGGTAGGGCAGTGGATGTTGGAGTGGCCCTAGTGATAGAGGGCAGTGTTTGGAAACTCCCTGTACTGTTGTTTGCAGATGATACTGTGTTGTTAAGTGAAGACAAAGGGGAGCTGCAAGGCTTGGTAGATGAATTTGGGAGTGTGTGTAAGAAACGGAATGTAAGGTTGAATGTAGGGAAGAGTAAGGTGATGGTCTTCGAGAGAAGTGAAGTCAGTGAACGTAGAGTGAGATTGGATTGGGAGGATATGGAGAATGTGAGTGCATTTAAGTACTTGGGTAGTGTGATGAGTGAGGATGGAAGTTTAGAGGGTGAAGTGCTTGAAAGGGTGCAGCAGGGAAGGAAGGTTGCTGGTTCCTTGAAAGCAGTGATGAGAAACAGGGAAGTGAGCATGGAATTGAAGAAGCTGTTACATGACAGTATTGTGATACCAACTCTAACATATGGAAGTGAAGCTTGGACCCTGTTGGAGGGACAGAAGTCAAGAGTGAGAGCAGTGGAAATGAGTTATTTGAGAGGAGCATGTGGAGTCAAATGGAGAGAGACTGACAAATGAGGAAGTGAGGGAGCATTGTGATGTGGATGTGGATGTGATAGGAAGCGTTAGGAGGAACACATTAAGGTGGTTTGGCCCATGTGGAGAGGATGGAGAGTGGGAGACTGACGAAGAGAGTGTATGTGATTGAGGTGGAGGGGGGGAGACCAAGGATGAGATGGAGGGGGGGAGACCAAGGATGAGATGGAGGGATGGAGTGGAGAGGCATATGAGAGAGGGGTGTGTGATCTGGGAGCAGGGCAGTGAAATAGTGGGGGACAGAGCAACATGGAGGTGATTTGTTTGTGGCCACCCCGCACGGGATTAAGGCGTCTGGCAATAGATATATAGATAGATACATTTGTGTAACTAAGTATTGAAATTATTTGTACATCTGAAATAATGAACCATAAATAAAAAACCAAAGCCATATGACCAGGTAGGCTTTGCTTGGTCACTTTAAGGCCATGTCATAATAATATCAGCTGAAGATTTTTCTGTGCTAATATTATCAGCTTTGGAATATGCTGTCTTGATTACCACTGGCAATTCAGCCTCAGCCTGGTGTCCAGACAGGATTTGAGTAGGTATGCATCTGGATTCTGGGCAGTGGCTTTCAGCCTGAAACATCAGTGGATAGACGGGACATGAAGTTAACAGTATTTAGTATACTGGTTTTGAAATATTAGTGAAATGCAGGAGTTAGGGGTAAGGTCTGCAGACGACATTGACCCCACTGCAGACGACGCCGACACCCCCAGCACCCAAAGGACTACCGGGGTCCGCTGCCTACACCTGGCGGCTCGGAGCAGGAATGGCTCACCTGTATCTCTCCCCGGCTCCCTTCTTGCTCCTAGCCGATGCCACGGAAAGGTAACAGTCAATGGCACCTAGTCTCCAGCCGAAATTCCACTCGCCAGGTAAGAGGTGGAGTTGTCTCGGCAACTCCACGCAACACTGTGGTATCGGCCATTGTCCATACCGGGAAAGGGACAGAACCGGCCACAGACCGTTCCCCACTTGCCATCCCCCTGCAGGGCCGCGATACAGGCCGTAAGTCATATCGGTCAGATGGGACAGGTCAGAAGCCATCCGTGACCTGCAGTCGATCCCCAAAGAGTAGTGCCGCAGCATCGGCCACTAGTCGTGCTGGGTACGAGGCAGGACTGGCCAACATCCGTCCCTCTGCTACTTTCTCCCACAACTGCATCGGCCACTAGCCGTACTGTTGCTGCTGTCTCCTGTAGGACCGCGACGTCAGCCACTAGCCGCATCGGGTGAGAGGCAGAGTCGGCCATAGTCCGCTCCTCTCCTACAGGAGATTCTCCTTCCCCTTACAGAGACAGGGTAGAGCAAGCTTTGATTCGTGTTTTCCCTGGGGTCCGACGGGACAGAGGAACCGCTGTGCTGGCCATAAGTCGCACGGGGGAGGTAGAGCTGACCACAGTCCGCTCCTCACCCTCTGCTCCTAGGATAGCTCCTGACGGGGAAGCCCTTCGTGGAGACAGGGTAGAGCGAGCCTCGACTCATGTTTTGCCTGGGGTCCATCAGGACAGAGGAACCGCCATGCCGGCCATCAGTCGCACGGGGGAGGCAGAGTTGGCCACAGTCCGCTCCTCGCCCTCTGCTCCTGGGATAGCTCTTAACGGGGAAGTCCCTTGCCTGGCCCACCCTGTTTCCTGTGGCTGGGCGGGATGCACTCCTTCCCCTGCAGGAGGCGAGACTGGGGTAGACCCTTTCCTGGAACCGTGGCAAGGCCTTACCCAAGGCCTTGGTTCCCTTCAACCCTGCCTATGCGGGCAGCAGCAGCAGCCGAGGAAGAGTTCCTGTGGGCAGAGCAGCTGGTGCCAGGTCCTGTTGGTGACTTCCTCAGCCCAAGGTTCCCGTGAGGCGGCCCTGATGGTGACGCCGTCCTCCAGCAGTTGCCGCAGTCCAGCCACCCTGGGTTCCAGTATCCTGGGTTCCCAGACACCCCGGGGCCCGCCCGGAACTCCTGGGCATGACTTACCTAGCTGTCGGTGAGGCCTCACCTGGCACTCCCCGGAGCCGGCGCCAGGCCCACCTGTTGACTCTCTTCGGCCCCAGCCCCTAGCCCCGCACCGCTGTGTGTGGGGATCCTTGAAGGACGAGCCTCTCCTTACCCTCCAGACAGAGGGACCACTACCCAGCCCACAAATGAAAGAAGAAGGACTCAAATAGTGTGCGCCTCTTAGACCAGTGAATATATTCGGCCGTACCTGTAACGTGGGTGATCTCTCTCCGTGTATTATCTTAGTGATAGTGACCAGAAATTCCCAGTGTATAAGATTGGACGAACCGCCTAGTGATCTCGGTACAGGTGTATTGCGAACAGAGCCCAGTGCGCCCTAGTTGTGTTGTGTCGTTTTCCTTCCCCTGGTGAATTGATCCACACGGTGCTCAACACGGAAAATCATATTACAGTAATAGTGCCGCCCTTTGTCTATCACTACTCGCCCTCTCCAGTGTAAAGGCACGCCAGTCCTCAGTGAACCGACCGACATCGTATTCTTATAGAAATTGCAATAACAGAAGTGATCGTGCCGCCCCTTGGTTACATTATTCATATCCCCCCCCCCAAATGTAAAGGCACTCGACCACCGTGTATCTGTTTACCTGTAAGTATTTACCAGAGTATTTGAAATACCTCAGTTTCCCCTCCCCTCTCAGTGTGTGACAGTGTGGTGCGTCTCCTTTCACGATAGACCGACAACAAGTCTGTATCTATTATGTATGATGTAGTTTAACCAGTGTATCGTTGCCGTCCAGTGCTATACGACTGTGGTAAATTATAACAAGTGTATTTTCTGTGTCCGAGATATCAGTGTAATAGAAGTACCATAATTACTGGGTTTATACTACCAAACTGTCCCTAAGCCGATAGAGAGAGATTGTGGTTCAGTGCTGACTTGAAAAGTCTGTGTGTTTGACGGGACGAGAAGTCGACCCTCCGAAACGCGACAGGTAAACATCTCACCTCTCGCCTACGTGTCTAAGGGACGAGTAGTTGACCCTTAAATACGTATCATAACAATTAGCTCTGTAATAAACAGTAAAATCAATTAAATAATTGATAAATAAATAAATAAATAAATATTTTTTATTAAAAAAAATCACCAACCCCGGGTTCTTACTCCCTCGCACTCGCCCAGCGTCAGTATGTCACGGTTATGTGTTGCCTTTATTTTTATAAATTATTATTATATATTAATTTCTGCGCTTCCAGGATGTCGTTTGTATTTTTGCTACCCTCAGACCATTACATTTTACTGTAGGTGATTCTCCCGCATTGAAGAGATAAGAAAATTCTCCTTCCAACTGTTCCACTAAGCAAGGTCTCCTCAAAGCTAAATTAAATATATTAATTAAAAAAGAGTAGTAGAAAGAAAATGAAAGAAAAATGCCTCCAGTAAGTGAAGATGTTAACGCTACTGTATTAGTCATCAAGTACGGTCATCATTCCTAGCAGCCTCCACTACTGTGAGCAAAGATTTTAATATGTTCAAAGGTCAGCTTTCTCCGATACAAGCCCGTACTCTATATTCCTAATGCCTACCTTCAGACGATTTTATTCAGCTTTGTAAAGAACCCTGCTACTTAAAAGAGTTATTCAAGGCTAAATCGAAATCTTCCAGTTCGAAGTTTATATTCCTGATCCCTACCCTCAGACGATTTTATTCAGAAGAACTCTGCTACTTACAAGAGTTACTCAAGGCTAAACCAAACTCTTCCAGTTCGAAATGTCTCTTCTGAGCTAAATTGCGTCGTCTAGAAAGAGCTAAAATATACCAAGATTACGTACGTTGGAAGTCGCACTCTAATACTGTACCATACCTCAGCATGGCCATGATGTGTTTACATGTTAGTTTGGGGTATTGTACGTCGACCTTCTTATTTTTATTTTCTTTGCTATTTCAGACGGTTTTTGGTAAGCTTATGGGAGACTGTTCGAATGCGAGAGGTTAAATAAGGCCATCATTAACCCCTTCTTTAAGATGGGCCATACTTAAAGCGAATAAAATCTGGATATAACAATAATAAAATTAGTCCTGTGAGTTAAGAGGTTAACGGCTTCTGCGTATTATCTACAATATTAGGTCAACAGTCACACGGTCGTATTTTAAATGTCATGGGAGATTTTGTTTACACTTTTTGCGATTAACTATGCACATTACACCTAAATATCCTCATGTATATTACTGATGCAAACTTTGTTGATTTTCAAACGATACATAACAGACAACATGATGTTTAGGTGCAATTTGCTAAGTAAACCGCTAAAAAAGTGCAGCGAAACTTCATTATGTTCCACTGAGCTCTATAATATGGAGTGGCTATCACCGCAGCGAGCGTGAAACCTTGGCCGCTATATTGAAACCCCTCCACTCGTCGCCTTCACAATGGATCCACTGTTCTTAGCTTGCTTACATAAGCTAAGCAGTGGGCCATGGCACTATATTTTCCGAATTCCCCGGCTGATTTAAAAAAAACGTGGGCTTCGGTGGTGTAGATAAACATCAGCGCCGCCCTGGGCCCCTGGCGGTGGTTACACAAACTACGTGGTGCTACCCATGAAAAAGCCACTCCATCCATACATTACTATAGAGCTCATGAGCTTCTTCTTCACCTAAGAAGAAGAAGAAGCTCATTGTTCCTGTCGCAGTCGGTCAGTACGACTTCAGTATGTTGACATGATCCTAGTGTGTCAACGGGTCGGTTTTGGTTAAAGATACTTTTATTACTATAGCATTAAGTAATAAAATACAGTAAATACCATTTCGATAATTTAGCAATACCCAGTGTACTACCATTGTATATATATTATGGTTATGTGGTTAATAACATGATTACGACAAGTTTTACAGTATCTAGTGCAGTAACATTGTAGCCTGTATTGAATTAGTACAGTAGTTAATGTCCTGTCTGCCTAGCGACATAATTACGGATTGTACAAGAGAAAAAGTAGCATTATTCTATAGCGATTTAGTTATTAATGTTTATTTGCCTAATAGAGCACCTACAATTTTAACGGCTTAAATGTATCTGGTGTAGATTCCTATCTATCTATCTATTGCCTGACGCCATAATCCCGTAAGGGGTGGCCATTTGACTTTGAGTTATTTGTTTTACGGGGAGGGGCACTAACCCTCCACCAACCCACTTGTTGATACGTAGGGGGCACGTATGGTTTGGTTATCCACCCAGCGTTGTAAATGGTTTCTTGGCTTACAGGAAACCATTTGGCTTGTCACTCAATGTAAAGCCACCTGTAAAGGAAAGAAAAACAATAAGAAGTGACAGGAAAGATGGGAGAAACAGGAAGAGAGGAGGGCAGGCACAGAAAAATAATAAAGGGTAAGGAAGAAGTAGGCAGCACTACATCAAGTGAGTGGATGATGGTCGCTATTCCAAAGACATTTAATTACTTGCAAGCTCCTTTACTACTTTGGTAGTAATATCCTGTATTGAATTAATTTTAATACAGTTTACTGCCACTGTATACTCTATACTCAGTGTATTATTAATGGTGTTCCTGGTTTGCAGATGTTGCTGTGTTTGGTTCTGGGCATCAACACACTCTTTCAGAACCTTGAGAACTCACTTCAAATCCCTGATGGTGAGTTTTGGAAACATGAGTCTGTACTCTCACCTTAAAAGGCATTCCAGATGCAGAATATACTGTATTGGTAAGGAGCACGTGGGAGGGAGCTTCGTAAAGAATGCGGCCCAAGCTGTGATTGGGTTTTGCTTTGTTCGTTATTTTTGGTTATTTTTTTGCAGTGTTGTGTGTGTTCTTATCAAATTATATCTTTACAGAAATGAGACAAGCTCGTACTGTCCTGTGTATTATACCATTTTTATCATACATATCCTGAAATTTATGAATAGTTTTGGCACACATTATTTCATTCTGGAGTGCTTTCCACTGATCAGTTGCCCTATTTGGGAAACTGAATTTCCTTACATCTTTGTCACCTCTCTTTTTATGCAGTTTTTTGCAGTGTCCTCTTTCTGATGCCTACCCATAGGTTATTCATTGATGTCTGTTTTCTCTTTCCAGAGATACATTTATATAGCATAATCATGTCTCCTCTTTTCCTTCTCTCTTGTAATGTTGGTAGGTTCAGTTTTTCTAGTCTTTCTTCATGGCTTAGAGCCTTTAAGCTTGTAGCAGCCCTTTGTACTTTTTCAGTCTTATCTATGTGTTTTTTGAGATGAGGATTCCAGACCACTGATGTGTATTCCAGGGTTGGTCTGATGAATGATGTTTTTTATCTTTCTCAGTATGTCATCATTTATATATGTGAATGCAATTCTCACAGTAGCAAGCAGTGTGTGATATTCTGTACCTTCTTACTGATGTGGTCATCTGGAGATAGTCTGTTATTAATGATCACTCCTAGGTCCTCTTCTGATATGTGTAGGGTTGAACTTCCTAGCTTTTAATCCCAATCTGGTCTTTTTCCACTTTTACCAAACTTAATTACATGGCATTTGTCCACATTGAATTCTGTTTGCCATTTATTGCTCCATTCATGAGGCTTATTTAATTCTTCTTGTAGCTCTCCGCAACAGTTAGTGTTTGTAATTCCGCTTTGTATTTTTGCATTGTCAGCAAACATAGTTAGAAAGCTTCCATTTCCAGTGTTCCTTTCTATATCATTTATACATACTAAAAACATAATTGGTGCCAGCACTGTGCCCTGTGGAACTCTGCTAGTCTTTTCCCTCCATGATGAGTAATTCCCCCTTAGTACTGTTCCAACAGAACAGATTACCTTTGATTCCTCCTTGATGGTACAGTTTTCATTAAAGTCATTGGTGTGGTACTCTGTCAAATTCTTTCTTAAAATCTAAATAGATACTGTCCACCCATCCCTCTCTTTTCTGTAGTGTTTTTGCAACTCTGTCATAGTAGCTTAATAGATTTGTAACACATGAGTTTTCTTTTCTAAAAGCAAACTGTATTTCTGTTATCCAGATGGTTTACCCAGATTTTTCTTATTACCTTTTCTAGTACAGTAACTTGCTTACAACACTGGTCAGTGTTAGTGGTCAATAGTTGTGTGGATTCTGTCTATTTCCTTTCTTGAACAGGAGAACAATGTTTTCTTTCTTCCAAATATCAGGTAGTTTACCTTCAATTAAGGATTCCTGGAATATTAAATATATTGGTCTACTTAACTCTTCTGCACATTCATGTAGCACCCAACCTGAACTTTCGTCAGGACCATTTGCTTTTCCTTTGTCTGATTTACTCAACTCTTCCTGTACCTCTTATTCTGATATTCGTATGTGTGATATATGTGTGGGCATGCATGTTTCTTCTCATCTCTCTCGAAATTATTTTCTTCAGTAAAAACTGATTGGAAATTTTTTAGAACTTTGCAAATATCATTTTCTTGGAAATAGGTTATCCTCTCATCCATGATGGCTTGTATTTTATCTTTAATTTGGTTTTGCTTTGGCTGAAGATGTAAAAAGCTTTGGTTGATCGCTTCTTTTAAATTTAATGTCTTCCTGAAATTGCCTTTGAACTTCTGTCCTTATCCTTGTATAATCATTTCTTGCCTGTTTATAATTGTTATATACTCTCTCACTATTGTGTCTTTTTTTATATATTCCACAGAACATCTCTGTTCTTGTTTGATTTTTTATTGCCCTTTTTGTAGTTTTAGGCTCTTTTTGTCACTTTCATTACTGCTAACTACCGTATATCATATGCGGTCCTAAAGTTGAAATTTAATACTACATGGTCACTCTAGCCTAATGGAGGGTGATACATACGTTGTCAATATCATTATCTTGAATAATGATGGATCATCAAGTCCCCTTATCTGGTGTTTTTCTTTACTTGTTGTGTTAAGAAAAACTCCTGTACAAGATCTTGAAACTTTTGATCTCAACAGCTTTCATAGCTTCTTACATCAAGAGTAGTCCAGTTTATATTTGTATTGAAATCTCCTGTTACTATAATTCTTTTAGATTTCTCTTCCATTGTATATGGTAGTGTAATACCTGAAATGAAACTTAAATTAATCACTGTCCTGGCCAATATTTGATCTCAGGCCCTCATGCTCCATACGTGTGCACGTTATCGCTGAGCCAAAGAGACAATCCCCTCTTTGTCTCTGGGCAACATGGGCTTTTATAGACCCTATTACAGTAGGGCTGTTAACCTGTCACGTCCCGACCGATTTCCCACCTCCGGTACCAGTCCCGAGCAATTTTTTTTTTTTTTTTTTTTTTGGCTCAAACCTTTGCTTTTGGTGAGAAACATCGAGAATTCATAGATAAATCACCCTCCTGAGGCTATAAATGGTGCTGCAGGTGATAGAGTCAGCCTTACCTTTCGTTCTTTCTCAGGGTATCTGGCCTCAAAGAAAACGAACTATGGAAGGCTAAACTAATTCAAGCTACTTTGAATTACGTATTTATTTATTTATTTGGTACGAATTTATATGTAGTACAAGACTATATTGGTTTTTCACACAATTATATATAGGCAATAGAAGCATTGTTCAGTCACCAAACACATCCCCATATGGCACCTTCCTTTATGACATTACCACCTCATCAGTTCTGTTTGTTTCTTGCTCTGGCTTCTTTATTTCTTTGTCCTCCACTTCAGGAATCACTTTCACCATGAATTTCGTCATTGGAGAGACTGTGGGGCGACATGTCTTTACTGGCCTGGTCACTGCTAACAGGTGAATTGCTGAGTGTGGGGGTGAGGGGGGGCCAGGTGGGGCCAGGCAGTATCCCAACTTGACAGCAGATAGAGGAAGGTCTCCCACATATGGCTACCAAAAATCACCCATGAAACTTGAAAATTGTGCAAATTATGACCCTTGCAATTGCGCGACGTACCCATATGTCGATGGGTCTAGCTGTGACAAAACATTGCGACGTACCCATACATCGACAGGACGCCTCGGGTTAAACTCTGAGTTATGCTTTCAGCCAGGTCTTCGTATTTGTGTCTTTCTCCGATGTTTGTTTTGGTTGGCATGTATAGATTTGCCACAGTTATTTTCTCTTCAGATATGTCAGTGCTCTAATGCAATCATTCTTCTTGTGACTATATCAAGTTGTATCTTTTTGACTTGTATATTTGCTTTGGTAATACCAGAACTCATTCTCCATTTTTCAGATTTCTATCTCTTCTCCATCTATTGCAATCCTTAAAGCTTAGGGTGTTGTTTGGTGTTGTTTGATATCCTTGGGATTAATTTTGTCTCAGGTAGGTAAATAATAGTAGGTTCCATTTCTTTCGTATAGTCTTTTCTATCTATCTATCTATTGCCAGATGTCAATCCCGCGCGGGGGGGCCACAAACAGATCGCCTCCATGTTGCTTTGTCCCCCGCCATTTCACTACCCCACTCCCAACTCACACACCTCTTTCATATACCTCTCCACTTCATCCCTCTATCTCATCCTCAGCCTCCCTCTCCCTCTCCCCCCCCTCCACCTCACTCACATACACTCTCCTCGTCAGTCGTTCACTCTCCATCCTCTCCACATGCCCAAACCACCTTAACGTGTTTCGCTTAACACTTCCTATCACGTCCACATCCACACCACAATGCTCCTTCACTTCCTCATTTGTCAGTCTGTCTCTCCATGTGACTCCATGTGCTCCTCTCAAATAACTCACTTCCACTGCTGTCACTCTTGGCTTCTGTCCTTCCAACAGGGTCCAAGCTTCACTTCCATATATTAGAGTTGGTATCACAATACTGTCATGTAACAACTTTTTCACTTCCATGCTCACTTCCCTGTTTCTTATCACTGCTTTTAACAAACCAGCAACCTTCCTTCCCTGCTGCACCCTTTCAAGCACCTCACCCTCCAGACTTCCATCCTTACTCATCACACTACCCAAGTACTTAAATGCACTCACATTCTCCATATCCTCCCCATCCAATCTCACTGTACATTCACTGGCTTCATTATTCTCGAAGACCATCAATTTACTCTTCCCTACATTCACCTTTAGATTCCGTTTCTTACACACTCTCCCAAACTCATCTACCAAGCCTTGCAGCTCCCCTTTATCTTTACTCAGCAACACAGTATCATCTGCAAACTCTCTGATGATTTGGCTACCATTCTGTCTGCATTTGAATACATCAACTTAATCATGTTGTTTACATATTTGACATTTGAGTCTACTGCCTTCCATTTTCTTAGTCCCTGTTGCCATTGTCTTATTTGTAATCCCACTACATTGTAAAAAAAAAAGTTGCTGTTTTCTTCCTCTGATCTTTCCTCATTTTTTGTTTTTGCTTTTTCTCCTCTTTTCCTTTAGTGATCTCCATTCCTCCTGAGTTAGGCATTTTTTAATCCATACTTTTTTAAATTTCTTTTTCTGAGTTTATTAGCATTTTTTAGTATTTCCTCCACAGTGGTCACACTCTGGAAGGTTACTTGACTTATTTCTCTCATATTTCCCAAGCCTTTTTTGTTCCTCTATATCTTTATCACAGATATCCTTTGATACTTCCTTCAATATGTTCATTATATATACCATCTCCATTTTGTCTCTCGAGATTCTGGTTTTTATTTCTTCTTCATTTATATCAGTGATACTAGAGATATGTTGATATCTGCTGATTCTTTGACCAGTTTTGGGTTGTTTTTAATGGTTTCTTTCACTTCCTTTCTAATGCTTTTTTCTTTGACTTTTGTTTCTAAGTCTTGCCTTACTTTCACCATTTCAGCATATGTGATTTGTACTTCATCTTTGCAATTTCTTATAATTTCGTTCTCCTGGGTTATCTTCTCTCCAGTATCACTGCTTTGGTCTGTCAGACTGCTTACTTGCCTAATTGTCTCAATATCATTTCTGAAATCCTCCATAAAACTCTCATAGTTGACAACTATACTTGGCACTTCACTAGTCTTCTAAGTGAGACTGCCTCAACTAACAGCTCATCTGTTGTTGTGTCTTTTTTGTTTAATTCCTGTACAGTACTAATTTTTCATTTTCTTCCTTTGGCATGCATAGCTCCCTCATAATTTCATATTTCCCTCTGAAAAGTTTTCTTCTGTTTATTCACTTTCTCTACTAATTTATTATGTTTCTATTTCAATCAGTTCTGGGTAGAAATCATCATTCTTTATCCCTTCTTTTAACTCCTTCCATATTCACTTTACTAAAGATAGTACTGTACTCATCTTTCAGAAAGATAATTCTTACATAGAAAGATAACTTTTATTGCCAATTTTGCATCTCCCTGTGTGTGTGTGTGTGTGTGTGTGTGTGTGTGTGTGTGTGTGTGTATGTGTGTGTGTGTGTGTGTGTGTGTGTGTGTGTGTGTGTGTGTGTTCGTGTGTGTGTGTGTTCTTACCTAATTGTATCTTTACAGAAATGATCAAGCTTGTATATACTGTCTCGTGTGTGTGTGTGTGTGTGTGTTCTTACCTAATTTCAGACTTGTACTGTTCATTGTTTTGAACCATGTTCATCATACATATTATGAATTGTTTTGGCAGACAGTATTTCATTCGGTAGTGCATTCACTGATCAACTGCTCTATTTGGGGAACTGAATTTCCTTACTTCTTTATCACCTCTCATTTTGTACAGTTTTCAGCAGTGTCCTCTTAATGTTGCTTCCTCATAGGTTATATACTCATTTACGTCAATTTCCTCTTTTTCTGTGATGCATTTATATAACATAATCATGTCTCCTCTTTTCCTTCTCTCCTGTAATGTTGACATCAAGGTGGTCAGTGGGGTTGCCCACTTAGTGTAGTGATAGTGGTGCTCTGTTTTTAGGGTAGCTCGGCATTAAATGGCAAGCGAAATGATTTCCTGTAAACCAGGAACGCTGGGTGGTAACCTTATAACCAAACAACATGTGATCCCTTCGTGACAACAAGTGGGTTGGCGGAGGGTTAGTGCTCCTCCACAGAAAACAGCTAAAAACATGAACAAGAAGCCTTGGACCAGGACTGACCAACAGGTGACGACTAAGGACCGAACAAAGGACACAGTACGGATTGCAACGTGGAATGTAAGGGGTGCAAATGATGAGGTGAAAGAGAGAGAGAGATTGTCCAGGTGCTTGAGGGTGCAAAAATGGATGTATGTGGATTAACTGAAACTAAATGGAAGGGTGAGAGTGTGAGAGAATGGGAGTAAAGATGGGGTATAGGTGCGGGAGTAGGTGAGAATGAGAGGGCAAAAGAAGCAGTGTGTATTGTTCTGAGTAACAGATGGAAGGAGAATATAAGAGAGTATTGATCAGTTGGCTCAAGGATTGATTGAAAGTTGGACTAGAAATGTGGGCAGTTGTGTGCATTTATATATGTGCCAATGCAAGATTTCAAGTAGAGTGAGAGAAAGAGTTCTGAACAAATGTAGAAGTGTGCATGGAAAAGTTTGAAAGGAATGAGATGGTGTTTTTGATTGGAGATATGAATGGAAAAGTAGGGAATGTGAAGGTGGATGGAGTAGTTGGCGAGTGGGGTGTGCCTGCAGAGATGGATGAGAATGGCAGTGCTTTAGTGGACATTTGTGCTGGGAGGGGGTTGGTGGTAGCCAATACCCTCTTCAGACACAAAATGATCCACAGGTATATGTGGCGAGTGATGAGAAGGGTGAGTGGTGAACTGATGGAATGGAAGGCAATGATTGATTATGTGTGTGTGGATGATAGGATGAGAAAGTGTGTAATGGATGCAAGAGCATATAGAGATTGGGGGAGTGGACTTTCTGACCACCACTTGGTGGTGGTGAGAATCAAGATCCAAATGAAATGGAGAAATAGAAGAAAGGAAGGGCAGGAGGAAGTAGTTCATACAAGGAGGGTGGAAAAATTACATGAGGATGGAAAAAAGGCACAATATAAGAGAGAAGTGGAGGAGCAATTGAGTGATTATGAATTGAAGCAGATGGGGGACGTGGAGGGTGTGTGCAAGATATTCACAGAAGAAATCTGTGCAGCATGTGAGGTGGTGTTTGGGGTGAAGAGAAGATGAAAGGGGTGCAGGGAACAGCATGGTGGAATGAATGAAGAGGTGAGACAGGCTGTGGCAAAAAAGAAGAAAGCGTATAAAGTAGTGAGTGGATGAGAAACGGGTGGAAGAAGTTGAGAGAGAAAGTTAGATGTAGAGAGGAAGAGAGAGGTGAAAAGTTTAGTAAGAGAGAGTAAGAAGAGAGTGGATGAGGAATTTGGGAGGAATTTGAGTGTAAAATGGAGGGAGTGTGAGAAAATGTTCTGGAAAGAGGTAAAGGGAGTTAGACATGGTGTGAAAGAAGTTGGTCGGGGAGTGAAAGATAAAAATGGTAGATTACTAGTGGAGAATGGAGGAAAAGTGAGCAGATGGGGAGAACACTTTAAGGAATTGTTGAGCATAGAGAATGAAAGTAATGTGAGTATAAGTGGCTGAGAGAAGGAGGGATGTGAGAAGAGAGGAAGAAATCAGTAGGATGGAAGTTGTGGAAGCAATGAAGAAAGTCAGACTGGGAATTGATGGAGTGTGTGGTGAAATGCTGAAGCATTGGGGAGAGATAGCAGCAGAATGGATGTGGAAGATGTGCAGATTTGTTCTGGGAGGAAGGTAGAGCCTGGAGGATTGGACATCAGGTATAATTATTCCCCTGTAGAAAGGAAAAGTGGAAGAAAAAGTGTGTGGTAGTCATAGGGGCATTTGTCTTCTCAGTGAGATAGGAAAAGTATTTTGTAGGATATTTATTGACAGAGTTAAGGAAATAACAGAGGAGTTAGTTGGAGAAGAACAGGGAGGTTTTAGAAAGGGAAGAGGTTGTGTAGATCAGATATTCATTCTTAGATCTTTAGTAGAGAAGTTTTTAGAGAAGGGAAAGAAATTGTATGTGGCCTTTGTGGATTTGAAAAAAGCATATGACAGGGTGGAGAGACAAGGATTGTGGAAAATATTAAGAATATATGGCATAGATGGGAAGTAGTTGAATGCTGTGAAGAGTATGTATGAGGGTGCTAAGGCTTAAGTGCATGTGGATAGTGACCTGAGTGAATTTTTCTACTTGAAGGTTGGATTGAAATAGGGATGTGTCATGTCTCCATGGTTATTCAGTCCGTATATGGATGGAGTTATAAAAAAGATACAAGGTAGGGCAGTGGATGTTGAAGTGTCGCTAATAAGAGAGGGCAGTGTTTGGAAGCTCCCTGTACTGTTGTTTGCAGATGATACTGTGTTGTTAAGTGAAGACGAAGGGGAGGTCCAAGGCTTGGTGGATGAGTTTGGGAGAATGTGTAGGAAACAGAATCTAAAGGTGAATGTAGGGAAGAGTAAAGTTATGGTCTTCAAGAGAAGTGAAGTCAGTGAATGTACAGTGAGGTTGGATGAATAGGAAATGGAAAATGTGATTGCATTTAAGTACTTGGGTAGTGTGATGAGTAAGGATGGAAGGTTAGAGGGTGAAGTGCTTGAAAGGGTAGCTACAACAAGGAAGAAAGATTCCTGGTTCCCTGAAAGCAGTGATAAAAACAGGGAAGTGAGCATGGAAGTGAAAAAGTTATTGCATGACAGTATTGTGATACCAATTCTAACATGGAAGTGAAGCTTGGACCTTGTTGGTAGGACAGAAGTCAAGAGTGAGAGAAGTGGAAATGAGTTATTTGAGAGGAGCATGTGGAATCACATGGAGAGACATAGTGACAAATGAGGAAGTGAAGGAGCATTGTGGTGTGGATGTGGATGTGATAGGAAGCATTAGGAGAAACACACTGAGGTGGTTTAGCCAAGTGGAGAGGATGGAGAGTGAAAAACCGATGAGAAGAGTGTATGTGAGTGAGGTGGAGGGGGGAGAGGGAGGGGGAGGCCAAGGATGAGATGGAGGGATGGAGTGGAGAGGTATATGAGAGAGGAGGGTGTGAGCTGGGTGCAGGGCAGTGAAATGGCAGGGGACAGGACAACATGGAGTCAGTTTGTTTGTGGCCACCCCTTATGGGATTAAGGCATCTGGCAATAGATAGATAGATAGATGTCTCCTCTTTTCCTTCTCTCCTGTAATGTTGATAGATTTAATTTTTCAAGTCTTTCTTCATAATTTAGGTCCCTTAAACTTGGTGCCCATCTTTTAGTGGCCCTTTGTACCTTTTCAGTCTTACCTATGTGTTTTTTAAGATGCAGATTCCAGACTACTGATGCATACTCCAGAGTTGGTCTGATGAATGATGTTATAACTTTCTCAGCATGTCTTCGTTTATATAGGTGAATGCTACCCTCATATTAGCAAGTCAGCAGTTCACTGAAAGATCAAACTCTCCAAAATGGTTTGATAACAGCTATGCCAGAGCAACAGCCCAAAAGTCATTACACTTACTTAAAATCAAAAACATCTGAATCATTGATGTCAATTTAAAATTGCTAGAAACCATGCAAAAGCTGTAATAAATCTTGCTAAATCAAACTTTCTTCATAATCAAGCATCAAAACTACTTGACAACCCTAACAACAATAGAATATTCTGGTCAACTCTTAATTCTTTCAACAATAACCTTAATAAGACATCATCCATTCCCCCATTAAAACCTTCAGATGGTAACATTACAAATGACCCACATAGGAAAGCAGATATCTTTGCCAGTCTTTTCTCTGTCAGTATCAACTTCTCATTTTTTAAAAATTTCTGTCTCTTCACCAGATATTATACTCATTCAGATTTAATGAGTCATTTGATATCCTTGGGGTTAACCTGAGGCATCCCGTCGACGTATGGGTACGTTACAACGTTTTGTCATGGTGACACCCAACGACGTACCCATATGTGATGCAATTGCAAGGTCCATCATTTGCACATTTTTCAAGTTTCACGGTTGATTTTTGGTAGGCATATGTGGGAGACCTTCCTCTACCCACCATCAGGCAGGGATACTGCCTGGCCCCCCCTTCCCCCTGCATGCCATTTACCCAGCAACTCACCTGTTAGCAGTGACCTGTCCAGTAAAGACATGTCACGCCACAGTCTCTCCAGTGATGAAATTCACAGCGAAAGTGATCCCTGGGGTTGAAGACAAAAGAAACAAGCCAGAGGAAGAAACAAACAGAAGTGATGAGGTGGTAATGTCGTAAAGGAAGGTGCCATATGTTGATGTTTTTGGTGAGTGAACAACGCCTATGTCGCCTATATTTTTGTGAAAACCAATATACTCTTGTACTACATATAAATTCATTCCAAATAAATAAATACATGTAAATACCTAAATCAGTTGGTTTGAAATAGTTACCTCTACCATACTACCATTTTCTCTGTAGCCAGGCCAGCTATAGAGCATGAGCCAGGTGGGGTAACTTACCTGTATCATGCATTTTTAAGCTCAGTTGGGCGATTTCTCTTTGAATTTTCGATGTTGCTCACCAAAAGCGGAGGTTTGAGCCCCCCCAAAAAAATCCAAAATTGGTCAGGACTGGGGGGGGTCAGTGGTGGAAAATCGGTCGGGACGTGACAGGTTAATTTTGTTTATGTTAGACAAATAATATAAGGCTCATTTTCTGTGATATAGTCTTTCATCCCTAATGATTTGGATTCCGTTCCATCTGCATTTCAGTGCATGACTTTGCGATATTGTTCACCAGACATTGGTTGAGTCATCTATCTTGCTAGTTTCTTTGTTTATGTGCCTTTTTTTTTTTTTTTTTAATTTGTAATCTTACTACTTGTGAAAAAACTTACGTCTCTCTTCATCTGATCTTACATTATTCTGTGTGTGTGTGTGTGTGTGTGTGTATTTACCTAATTGTATTTACCTAATTGTGATATACAGGAAATGAGCTACGCTCGTGAGGTCCCGTCTCTGTTTCTCAATAAGTCAAATTTTGCCTTAAACTCATTTAAGTTTTTAGACTGGACGATCTCTTTGTCCAGGCTATTCCACAGGTCTATACATCTATACGGAAAACTATATTTCTTGATGTCCTTCGAGCAGCTTGGCTTCTTTAGTTTCATTCCGTGTCCTCTTGTTGCTCTCTCATCCCACACAAACAGATTTTCTCTGTCAATTTTATCTACTCCTATCATGGTCCTGAACACTGCAATCATGTCACCCCTCTTTCTCCTTTCCTCTAAGGAGGGCAAATCCAGCCTTTCCAGCCTCTGTCTGTATGGCAAATCTGCCAGACTAGGGACCATCTTGGTTGCTGTTCTTTGTATTCTCTCAATCTTGGTTATATCTTTCTTTTTGTGTGGGGACCACACTACTGCTGCATATTCTAACCTGGACCGGATCATGGCCACTATCAATTTTTTCATCATCTCCTCATCCATGTAATGAAATGCCACTCTTATATTGGTCAAGAGTTTATATGTCTCTCTCACTATCTTATTTATGTGCTTTTCAGGTGACAAACTATCCTGGACCAGCACTCCCAAATCTTTCTCTTCTCTCGCTTTTCTAATTGGTACATTACCCATCAAATAATTCAATGATGGCCTCGTGGTACTTTTACCCATTTCCAACATTTTACATTTTTTTGGGTTGAATTTCATTTCCCACATCCGGCTCCAATCATATATCCTATCCAGATCCTCCTGTAGCATTTTACAGTCCTCTTCAACCTCTACCTTTCTCAAGATCTTTGCATCATCAGCAAACAGGCTTGCGTAGCTGTTCACTCCATCTACCATATCATTTACATAAATCAAGAACATTACTGGTGCCAACACCGAGCCCTGTGGGACACCACTTGTTACTTCCCTCCATCCAGATGTCCTGTCCTTTATTACTGTCCTCATTTGTCTGTCACTCAAAAAGTCTCTCATCCATTCCAGGAGGCTTCCCTTCAGTCGTCCTATATGCTCTAATTTCCATAATAGTCTCTTGTGGGGTACTTTGTCGAAGGCCTTCTCCAGATCTAAGTACACACAATCCACCCAACCGTCTCTCTCCTGTAGCACGTCAATCGCCCTTGAGTAGAAGCTCAACAAGTTGGAAACACATGACATTCCACTTCTGAATCCAAACTGACTTTCAGTCAAAATATTCATCTCTTCCAGATATTTTATCCATCTATCTTTCAGGATTCTCTCACACAATTTTGCAACCATGCTGGTTAGGAACACTGGTCTATAATTCAGGGGTTCTTCCTTGTTTCCTCCCTTATAGATTGGCACCACATTTGCCCTCTTCCATTCCCGAGGCACTTTTCCCTCTTCCAAGGAGCACACAATTAAATTGTGAATCTTATCCGCCAGTTGTTCTCTGCATCCTTCAGTACCCAATTAGAGATTCCATCCGGTCCTGGGGCCTTCCTTACATCTTGAGCTCCCAGTAATTTATACACTTCCTGCACTTCCACTTTTATATCTTTTATCACTACATTTCTAATCACTCCCTCTCCTTCCACAAATTCCCTTTCCTTAGTGAAAACCGATTGGAAACATTTGTTCATTAATTCAGCTTGCATTACTGCATCCTTGTAGACCTCTCCTTCTACTTTCAGTTTGGTGATTCCTTCCCTTTGCTTCAATTTACCATTAACAAATCTATAAAACAATTTGGGTTCATCCTTACATTTGTCAATTATACCTTTTTCAAAGTTCCTTTCTTCCTCTCTACGTATTCTTGCATATTCATTTCTAGTTCTTTTATATTCTTCCTTTGTTCTGATATTACCTCTCGTTCTCCATTTGTTCCATGCCATGCCCCTCTCTTTTTTCGCTATTATACACCTTCTATTAAACCACACCTTTTTCCTGTTTTCTTTCCCGCTTACTCTTGGCACATATTTTTCCACTCCCAAATTGTAGAGGTCTAAAAAGATATCCCACTTCCTCTGGATCTCTCTTGTTTCCCTGAATTTTCTCCAGTCCGCGTTTTCAAAAAATTTTCTCAGTTCTGCAAAGTTTGTTCCCAAAGTTGTATCTTCCTTGCCTATAAAGCTCATCTCTTGGCACCACGTTCCCTATTATCATCTGGAACTCAGTGACCACATGATCACTTTTTCCTATAGGACACAGATAATTTAATGATTCAATTACATCAGGTTCTTTGGATAGTAGCAAATCTAATCTTGCTGGTGTGTCATCACCTCTGAATCGTGTCTCTTCTTTAACCCACTGTGTCATTACATTATTCATTGCTATATTTAACAATTTAGTGCCCCACGAATCTTCGCTGCCTCCCGAGTCCCATTCCTCCCAGTTCACCTCTTTACAATTAAAGTCACCCATTAGGATTATATTGTTGCTTTTCTCGATCACTTTCTGTAGATAACTAACCATGTCTGACAACATCTCCTGGTATTCATCGTCATTCCATGCTTTTGTCTTAGGGGGAACATATACCACTGCCATATCTCTCTCCTAGTTTCTAATTTCAAGTTTATGGCTTCGGCCCTGCCCTCTGCCATTTCCACAGTATCTACGTTTATACTGTCCTTCACTGCTATCATCACTCCTCCTCCCATTTTTTCTTTTCTGTCTCTTCTCCACAATTTGTATTTCCCACCTCCCATATGAATATCAATATCTTCTTTCAATTTAGTTTCTACAAAGCACATAACATCAGGTTCGTGTGCCCTCAAAAAATCATTGATTTCTAATCTCGCCGATATTAGTCCATCAATGTTTGTGTACGCCACTTTCAAACTTTTTTCATCGTTTTTTATACTCTCGTCTCTCCTTCCTTCCGTCGGTACCACTTTCTCAATTTCTGGTCCATAACTCTCCAAGAGAACTCTGTCTTCTCTTTCTCCGTTCGTTGTTCGTTTTTTATCTTTGCTTCATTTACTAACTCCTTTAATTTAGCTCTTTCCTCTTCATTTGCATCTCTCCTAATCCAAACATTTTTAAACCCCTCTTTCTCTGACAATTTCCACGTTCTACTTATGATTTCATTCACTATTACTTGGGACTTAAACTTTACTTTCAAGGGCCTTGCCCTACCATCCTCGTACTTTCCTAACCTAAACACTTCTTCAATCTCTTCTTGGGCTTCATTGTTTCCTTCCATAACCACTGATATTATTTCTTTAGCCTTGCTCAGAAATTATCACACATTTTTTCTTGTCTGCTACATCCCTGACCAAAGATTCTCTACTTCTTAGTACTCTAACCACTTCCTTCTCCACTTTTTCCTTACTTTGTTGTTCAATGATTTCCTTCAAATTTACATTTCCTTCCTCCTGTATTTTCTTCCACCCCTTATGTTGCTCCTTGATTTCCTGAATATGCTCATCTTGCCTCCTCGATTTTGATTCATTTTCATCTAGTTTACTTTTTATTCTGTCCCTTTCTTCTTCCAACCTCTTATTCTCCCTCTTCAGCTGTTTTATTTCATTTGATGCGGATTCGTTATTCGCCTTTAATTCTGTAACTTCTTTTTCTTATTCTTCACTACGTGAGCTAACTTTTTCCAGCCTATTCTGTAGGACTTTGATCTCTCTCTCTTGCTCTATGGTCCGTTCCTGCAGCTGCTTAATTACTTCCCATACCTTTTTTAACTCCTGGACATTCCTCTCCGCCGTTTTCTCTACTCCTGCTACTCTTGTTTCTTGCAGCTTATCACTTCCTTTCACTACATTTAGCTCGGAGAAGCCCACAAATTCCCCCTCGTCAGTTGTAAACAATCTTCCGTCTCTCTCCGCCATGATACAACCATATGGAAACTTTCTTTTTCACTTTGTCTTGTATTTTTAGGGCCAAAACTTGCGTTTTTTTAAACTAATATCCGACGGGACCACCACTCACGCATTCAACCACATAATCACAATAGGCTATCTCCTTTTCGCTGCTAGTTCTGCGATTATTTCCCCTCGATCCAGGAGCAGCTCCGTCTCTCTCCCTCTACGACCCGTGTGTGTGTCACGACCCGTGTGTGTGTGTGTGTGTTCTTGCCTAATTGTATCTTTACTGGAATGAGTCAAGCTTGTACTGTCCCATGTATTAAACCATTTTTATCATACATATCCTTAAATTTGATTAGTTTGGGTACACACTATTTCATTCAGTAGAGCTTTCCACTGATCAATTGCCTAATTTGGGAAACTGAATTTCCTTACATCTTTATCACCTCTCTTTTTCTGAATTTTTTTGCGGTGTCCTCTTGCTGATGCTTCCACGAAAGTTATATACTCATTTTTTCTATTTTCTCTCCCTGAGATGCATTTATATAGCATAATCATGTCTTCTCTTTTCCCTTTCACCTATAGTATTGGTAGATTAAGTTTTTCTAGTCTTCCTAGCTTAGATCCCTTAACTCTATGAGATTTCCGGGCCAAGCAGATTATGTCTGTGCTAGAGTCAGCCACTCTCAAGCTGACCCATTCGTCACAGCACAATATTTTTCTTTGATCCCTCTGTGTATATACACTTTTCAACTAGAATATTGGTTCTGGTACCATTTTAAAGCTGAATAGTTGTACTTTATCGTAGTATGTTCAAAAAAGGAGAAAAAAGAAAATAAAATGTCAAAATGATGGGTTGAAGGTAGGCGAAAACCAAGAATTTTATACTTTGCGGTAGGAAAATATTCAGCAAAAAAGAAAAAAACTAATAAAGATATGTAAATCTGGTTTAAACCATGCAAAACTACAATAAATTACCTTTACAATGATATACAGTATATATTATGGTAATTTTTTCGTTTTGTTGCACGGTAAAGCGAAAGGAAAGACATGCATAATTATCTTTTAGTCTCAGCTGCATATTCGCTTCGCAATTTTTTTCTTTGATTGGTCAGTGTAAATACATTTTTTATGACAGGATGCTGGTTGTGGTGTTGTTTTGAAGCTGAATAGTTGTCCTTTATCGTAGTTTGCTCCAAAAAGGAAAACAAATAAAACAAAAAGTCAAAGTGATGAGTTGAAATTAGGCAAAAACCAAAAATTTTATACAGTACCTTGCTTTAGAAAAATATCCACCAAGAATAAAGTGATAAAGAAACAAAGCCATGAGTCAGACCAGCTATGTAGTACCTGCCACTCATAGAGCAACCATTCCGTGACATCACGGTCGAGTCTCTGTTACTGTGCCTAAATGCGATTTATGGTGAATATTTTACATAAGTTTCATAAAATGACGATTAAAAGCGCCATCAGAATCTCTGAGGTTGAATTTGAAATGACGATCAAAATCGTCATCGGAGTCTCAAAGGGTTAAGCTTGGTACCCATCTTGTAGCGGTGCTTTGTACTTTTACAATCTAAGCTATGTGTTTTTTGAGATGAGAGGACTCCAGACTGCTGATTCATACTCCATGATTGGTCTGATGAATGATGATGTTATCTTTTTCAGCATATCTTCATATCTGTATGTGAAAGTTATTCTCGTATTATCCAGCTGTGTATACATGTTCCGTACTTTCTCACTGATGTGGTCAGCCGGGGATAGTCTGTTATTGATACACTCTTAGGTCCTTCTTCTTTTCTGATATGTGTAGGGTTGAACTTCGTAATGGGTAATCCCAATCTGGTCTTTTTCCACTTTTCGTTTCGTTTCGTTTCATTTTTGAAGGCTCCAACGTGCTTGCATGTGTCGGCCTTGGTCACCTAATGGCAGCTCTCCATGCTGCTCGATCCCTGGCAGCCTCCCTGTTCAGTCCCTTAACCCTTAAGTCACACTTAATGACTTCGTCCCATGTCTTTCTTGGTCTACCCTTCCCAACCCCTCCCCCAGTATTAACACCTCTCACCCTCTGTACCCAATTATCATCCCCCATCCTCTCCACATGTTCAAACCACCTCAGCCTACCTCTCCTCATCACAACACCAATACACTCCAGTCCTATCCTTCCTCTCAACTCTTCCATCGTAAACCCAGCCCCCCCAGGCCTTGCACGCAGGGACGCACTGCACATCCACCTAATCATTGTCATTTCTGTACGTTTAAACCTGCGAATATCCTCTACCTTTACTGCCCAGGTCTCGCTACCAAACAGCATCACACTCCTAACACATGCTGCATACAAAGACCCCTTAGCATGTAAGGAGAGTCCTCTCAATGTCAGGAGAGGCAACAGCTCCCTGCACTTCTTCCAACCACTTCTCACCCTAGCAACCAAGCTAACTCCAGCCCCACCTCTGGCACATAACATGTCTCCCAAATAACGAAACTCCTCCACACACTCAAGAGACTCACCTGCAAGTTCAGTCCTCTCACGCCTAACAATCTCCACCTGCTCTCCCTGACACTCCGCACACATGAAATCAGCATCATCTCGCAGTCTACCTCTAATACCACTACATCTCTTGTGCACCCATTTATCACAAACACTACACAAGATGGAATTACTTCCCACACCCTTGTGGCAAACTGCACATGGCCACTCTCCCTCTCCTCTGATTGTACTGCCACCAACCCTAGATATCATCATATTTGTTTTATCTGCATTTACTCTTAAGCCCTTGTACCCCATACCATCTCTCCACTTCTTAAATCTTTCCTCCGCCTCCTTTTCATTCTCTGCAATCAACACCAAATCATCATCATACAACATCTCCCATGGGAGTCCATCTCTGAAATCACGTGAGAGGGCTTCAAGCACCGTGATAAACAACAAGGGACTCAAAACTGACCCCTGATGCACACCAACATTCATGGAAAACTCATCACTCAAAGCTCCATTCACTCTTACCTGGGTGCGAGCACCCATGTACATGGCCATAACCACCCTAACCAGCCACTCTTCCAACCCTAGCTTTCTCATTGCCCACTTCACCACCTCTCTAGGGACTCAGTCAAAGGCCTTTTCCAAACTTAATTATATGACACTAGTCCACATTGAATTCCATTTGCCATTTATTGCTTCATTCATTAAGTTTATTTAATTCTTCTTGTAGCTCTCTGCAAGTGTCTGCATTATTTATTCTCCTTTGTATTTTTGCATCATCAGCAAACATATTTAGATGGCTTTCATTTCCAGTGTTACTATGTCATATTAAAAAATTGGTCCCAGTACTGAGCCCTGTGGAACTTTGCTAGTCACTGTTCTCATTTCTTTTCTGAGAAAATCTTCCATCCAACAGTACAGTTTGCCTTGGATTCATCCTTGATGGTGCAGTTTCCATAAAAGTCTTTGGTGCGTTACTCTGTCAAGTTCTTTCTTGAAATCTAAATAGATACTGTCCACCCATCCTTCTCTTTTCTGTAATGTTTCTGTAACTCTGTCTTAGTAGCTTAAGAAATTAGTAACATGATTTTCCCTTTCTTAAACCAAACTGCCTTTCCATTATCATATTGTGTTCTTTTAGGTGGTTTACCCAAACTTTTCTTCTCATTCATTTTAGTGTCTTACAACACTGATCAGTGATACTGGTCGGTAGTTGAGTGGATTCTGTCTATTCCCTTTCTTGAATATGGGAACAATGTTTTCTTTCTTCCAAATATCAGGTAGTTTACCTGGAGCTAAGGATTCCTTGAGTAGTAAATATATCGGTCAACTTAATGCTTTTGCACATTCATGTAGCTCCCAACCTGAAATTTTGTCAGGACCATTTCCTTTTCCTTTGTTTAATTTACTTAACTCTTCCTGTACTTCTTTTTCTGATATTTGCATATCTGGTAATATGTTTGGGCATGCATGTTCCATGTCATCTCTCTCAAAATTATTTTCTTCTGTAAAAACTGATTGAAAATTTTTATTTAGTACTTTACAAATATCTTTTTCTTGTGTATAGATGATCCCCTTGTCTGTAATGGACTGTATTTTGTCTTTAATTTTGGTTTTGCTCCAGATGTAGCTGTAAAATAGCTTCAGTTGATCACTACTTTTATTTATAATGTCTTCCTCAAACTGTCTTTGAGCTTCTCTCCTTATCCTTGTATAATAATTTCTTGCTTATTTATAGTTGTTACGTGCCATCTTACTATTGTGTCTTCTGTATCTGTTCCACAGCAAGTCTCTTTTCTCTTTTGATTTTTTACATTCTGTATTAAACTATTTCTTTATTTTCATTTCTGTTTCTTTGTACTGTGGAATATAATTTTGTACTCCTATTTCATAAAATTCACAGAATTTTCTATATATTACATTTAAATTTTGTTGTCTAAGCTCCTTTTCCTAATCTATGTCTAAGAAGTACTTCTTTATGTCATGATAATTGCCCTTTTTGTTGTTTAGGATTTTTTGTAACTCTCATTGCTGTTAACTGTCATATGTAATCCTGAAGTTGCAGTTTAATACTGCATGGTCCCTTTTGCCAAATGGAGGGTGATAAATTATGTTATCAATATCATTTTCTGTGTCGGGAGGGGGTTGGTGATAGCCAATACCCTTTTCAGACCCAAAATGATCCACAGGTATATGTGGTGAGTGATAAGAAGGGTGGATGTTGAACTGATGGAACGGAAGGCAATGATTGATTATGTGTGTGTGGATGATGCAATGAGAAGGTGTGTAATGGGTGCAAGAGCATATAGAGGTTGGGAGAATGGACTTTCTGACCATCACTGGGTGGTGGTGAGAATCAGGGTTCAAATGAAATAGAGGAATAGAAGAAGGGAAGGACAGGAGGAAGTAGTTCATACAAGGAGGATGGAAAAATTACAAGAAGATGGAAAAAAGGCAGAATATAAGAGAGAAATGGAGGAGCAATTAGGTAAATAAGGATTGGAGGAGATGGAGGACGTGGAAGGTGTGTGCAAGATTCACAGAAAAAATTTGTGCAGCATGTGAGGTGCTGTGTGGGGTGAAGAGAAGACAAAAGGGAGTGCAAGGAACATCATGGTGGAATGAAGAGGTGCGACAGACTGTGATAGGAAGTGTTGGAGAAACACACTGAGGTGGTTTGGCCATGTGGAGAGGATGGAGAGCGAGAGACTGACGAGGAGAGTGTACGTGAGTGAAGTGGAGGGGGGGAGAGGGTGGGGGAGGCCAAGGATAAGATGGAGGAGTGGAGAGGTATAGGAGAGAGGGGGGGTGTGAGCTGGGAGCAGGGCAGTGAAATGGCGTGGGACAGGGCGACAAGGAGATGATTTGTTTGTGGCCACCCATCACAGGATTAAGGTGTTTGGGAATAGATAGATAGAAATTTTAGACCTGCCCATCTGACTTTGACCCTCTTACTGCTAACTGGGAGGTGACCTTCTTGATGTAATGAGCCATGTTATAGGATGCAGATTTGAAAGTTGCACATTTAGGTTTTGGTTTCATATCGATGACGAATTTGAAAGAAGTTATGGCGAAAAACCAATTTTTACCCATCTCTGTTTTTTTACATTTTGGGCTTACAGCCTGGGCCTTGGCCCAATCTGGACCAAAATTTAATCAGGTGATCAGAAGGTCATAGCCCATCATCCCTGTAATTTTAGTCAAATTGCAGCAGTGGTTTTCACGTAAAATTGTTAACAGACTGACAGACAAAACAAACAGACAAACCGAGTGAAAACAATACCCGTCCCCAATCCGGGTGTGGACAAGTCATAATGTTATATGTCATTGGATGAATGAGGTTAAGTGAAGGCTGAGTCTACCATTATATCACCAACATAAATTTTTAGACCTCTAATATCTTCTTTTGCATCACCCACTTGCTGTGTTGGTATTTTTCTCCATTTTCATTACACTTGCATCTCTCCATCTGCACAACTTGTTTATCATTTGTTATTTGTGGGACATGTTATGTGCTGGAGGTAGGGCAGTAGCTGTGGCCAGGGTAAGGAGTGGTTGGAGGAAGTTCAGGCAGCTGTTGCCTCTTCTGACATTGAGAGAGTTCTATCTCTGTGCTGTAGGATCTGTGTATGCAACATGTGTTAAGAGTGTAATGTATGGTAATGAGACATGGGCAGTAAAGGAAGAAGATATTCGTAGACTCAAACGTACAGAAATGACAGTGATTAGGTGGATATACAGTAAGACCTCACTATAACGGACTAATTGGGGCCCAAGGCAGTCCGAAAAATGCAAAATTCCAATAAAAGCGACATCCGGACTTACCCCTGCTAATCCAGACTTTTTCCAATATATCAGACATTAGTCCGGATTGCATCAGTGGTTTTCACCACCATTGCAGTATTGTACTGTGTTATACCTTCACTACATTAATCAAATGGTATAATAATACTGTACTGTGCACTGAAAAACATGTCTTTTACTTGTCTTATTGTGGTGAACATAGCTGAACTGGTCAGGCAGTCTGGACTGCTTTCTGGCTTTAACGGACTTTTTCCGATATATAGGAGTTGAGTCCGGTAGCTCCACAAGTCCGATAAAAGCGAATTCCAGTCTATTGAAGTCCGTTATATCGAGGTTTTACTGTATAATGCTTCTTTGAATGCGAGGCCTTCGGGAGGCTAGGTTTACAATTGAAGAGTTGAGAGGAAGGATTGGACTGGAGTGTACTGGTGCTGTGATGAGGAGGGGCAGATTGTAATAGTTTGGGCATGTGGAGAGGATGGAGGATGATGGGTGCAGAAAGTGAGAAGTGTTAATGTCGGGGGTAGGGTTGCAAGAGGCGGACCGTAAAAGACCTGGGACAAGGTCATAGTGTAGGCTCACGGATAAGAGACTGAATAGGAGGCTGCCGGATATTGAGCAGTGTGGAGAGCCACCATTAGGTGAACAAGGCTGACATATACAAGCACATTGGAGCCTTTACTGTATGAACGTTATGATACAACAATTCTCCCAACATTCATTTAGTAAATTTTTACTTCAGCTTTCTTTTCTCATCTTCTGGTAATACACCCTCTTGCATTAATGACTTACATTTCTTCTGCCTCACATTTGGATGGGGACATTGAGGGCAATTGTGGGCCTCAAACACAATATAGTACTTACTGAGGGCAATTGTGGGCCTCAAAACACAATACAGTACTGTACATTTGTTCATTTTGCTTCAGATACATTACAAGCACAAGATGAACACATAGAACTGTTCAGTGTAATTCAAGCAGAGAATGGATCCACCACATGTACTATACTTGCAAATATCAGACAGCACCATAGCAAATGAGTATGTGACAGGTGCAGCATCACCACAAACACTTCCTGTCACACCAAACACAATTTCTCCCACCCCTTCAACAACTCCCCTACTCACAGAACCACTGCTGCCACAACTCAGCCCCAGTGCATAAGCATTACATTCTACAACACAGACCCACACTTGTTGCACACCACCTCAGACATGCTATACAAACGTTATGACTAAATGTTAATGGCCTCCTCCCCATAACACCACACACTGAAAACTTTCATCAAAACACACAACATACACATTTTACTCCTACAGGAAACAAACCTCACATGCACCCAGACAAGACTCTAGTCATCACACTACTCACACATTTCACAGGCAGAAGGCCTGCACAAAAGGAGGCCTTATCACTTAACATTCACTTATTCATCTTGTATAAAGACATAGCACAAACTACTGAGTCACTCTTCCAGAAGTGTACCACATTAGTTGCACAGTTACTCAGACAGTGTCAGATCTGGTCAGAAACAAGAAATCAAAATTTTTAACTTACTGGAATACATTACCTGACACATCCTGTGCCATGTCAGTGTAATATAACTGTTAGATCCTATTCCTAACACAGACACCTAATTTTTGCCATTGTTGGGGAATTTAGTGCTAGAAACACTGTCTGATAGGAACACAAGCAAAACAACTGCTGAGATCTTGATGTTGCATCACAGTGCAACATGAAAATTCTCAGTGACACCTCATAATACACTTATGTGTCTATTGCATACCACTCCCCATCCCCCCACAGACATCACATTCTGTTTGCCCATGCCTTCATACACACCAACTGGCAGACAGAACCCAGGCTCCCTTCAGATCACCTCCCTGTCATTATCATCAAAGGAATACACTCCAAACCAGTGTGATCACACATTACTCCCACAAAGTGTAGAAAGCAAACAGGACAGAATTCACCAGAGAAACAGAACAACACATCAACACACAACAACACACTCATCACCAACATTGCCAACACTGAAATTTAACAAGCTCATACTTAGTACAGTATAGTCAAACATCACATTTCACAAAGAAACAGAACACAACGCAAACTTTACACTGGAAATTGTATGGCACATGAAACATTGTGAGTTGCTCAAACACAACTTTCTTCTCCCATACTGAGAAAACACCATTAAAAGGTTCTAGTTGTTAAATAGGAGGAGGCTGTAGCACGGGCCGAACAGGGTGGTACTCCCGAGGGGAATGGGAATGCTGGTGATAGGGAGAGCTGGAGCTTCTGTTTCACTAGTTACCTAACCATCCCCCTTTGCTGACCTTTTCAGTGTGACAGTAACATGGAGAGTAGACCAGCATACTCTCCCAAACATTTCCTCTATCTTATGCACTACACCACATGCGCTTTACATATCACACAACGTATCCCACTACGTTACAGGGGTCGACACCAGCAAGGGCATGCGGTCAGAAAACTTTGCCCTTGCTACCTAGTGGTGGACTTTTGGGGGGAGGCGTGACGGGGGTTCCGCCAGCATAGATCATGGGTCCGGGGTGAGATGGGGCTCGAACCTGTGCTAGAGGGTACAGGGCATTGTGGTTCCCAGGCTTCCGCTTCCGCTTAATAAAGAGGGGCCCAAACCTGGGAGTAGAGGCTGCCCTATCAGTGGGCATATAATGGCGGGGCAGTTGCAGTGCCAAGGCACGCTTGGAGGATGTCCCTGCAGCTGTCCTGGCAGGGTGCCCCAAGGCCACTACCACAGCCACTGGTAAGCTGGTGGGCTAGGGGTCCCAGATCCATTGCCTGGACATAGGACTGTGCAATGGGTCGGGCCTTTGGAATGTTTACCCCCCTTTATCTTACCGACTATGACTTACAAGTATGAGCATCAAAGCAAGCCTGAGGACAGCAAATCACCCAGGGGGTTTAGGGTGGGTTCGTTGAATGTGGGAAGTTTGAGGGGAAGAGCGGGGGAATTCGAGGAGGTATTCAGTAGGAAGTGGGTGGATGTGGCATGTTTGCAGGAAGTCCGGTACAGGGGTGGATCAGCCAGAAAGATTGTTGGGAAGGATTGCCACTATAAGTTGTTTTGGCAGGGGGGAACTGACGGATATGGGGGTGTGGATGTGTTGGTTGCGGAGAAATGGGTGGAATATGTTATGAATGTTATGAGAGTAAGTGATAGGATATTAGTAGTGAAAATTTTGATTGGTAAGAAAATTATTTCAGGTATATCGGCACATGCTCCACTGGTGGGATTGGATGACGCAGAGAAGGATAGATTTTGGGATGATTTAATACGTGTAGTAAATGGTATGGGCAATGATGAGGTAGTGGTTCTAGGAGGGGATTTAAATGGTCATGTGGGTGAAGCAGCTCAAGGTTATGGAGTCTATGGAGGATGTACATATGGTGTGAGGAATGCAGAAGGGGAAAGAATACTCGAGTTTGGGGAGGCTATGGACATGATTGTGTGCAACACACATTTTAGAAAAAGAATGAGTCAGGGGAAATAGTACAGTAAACCCTTGATAAGCCAAACTATATGGGGCTCTACCCTGGTTCGAATTACCGAATTTTCCGGCTTACCGAATTTTCACCCCCCAAAATTGCTAAATTACCCAATTATCGCCCTCCAAAATTGCTAAGACAATACCTATTACTTGTCCTTTCGACACTAAATTAAAGAAGCATATATAAATAAATTAGTTATGACAAAAAACAATATAGTGCATTTAATATACATTTAACCCCTTCAGTGCTGGGTGTATTTTCATTTTGTTCTTGCTGCCTCCAGACAATTTTAGTCAGTGTAGGTTGGATCTGTGGAAGTGCACGGGGTTGGTACAGCCTTCGTTAGCCCCTTCAGTATGTGAGTCCAGTCGTGAGTGCCATAAAATCGGCTGGAGGAAGCGTAAATAAAGTAGAAATAGACGTCACAGTACTGAAGTGGTTAATTGGTAGGGAATCATTCACAGAGGCAGTACCGACTGTCGGTAACGTGTGTTGGAGATGGATTTTCACCCCCCAAAATTGCAATAACAATACTTATTACCTGCCTTCTTAACACTAAAGTAAAGGAGCATATACAGTGTATAAATTAATAAAGAAAGACAAAAAAGAAAGAATTCAGTGCACATAATTTGCCTTTCGTCAGAGGCAGAAGATCGTTGGCAGTTTGTTTTGTTTTGGAGACGGAGGTGGTGGAGTTCACACTTGAACGTAAATTCTAAGAAGTACCCAGTATTTATTTCACTCTATATTAAGAACTAAACTTAAATGTAATCACTATAATAGACTGCAGTATAACACCTTTCGTTAGAAGCAGTAGATTCTTTGGCAGTTTGTTTTGTTTTGGAGACAAAGGTGGTGGAGGTGGTTGAGTTCATACTGTAACGTAAACTCTAAACAGTACCCAGTATTTATTTCACTCTATATTAAGAACTAAAC
>JAGKTI010004377.1:0-17753 GCA_018397915.1 Birgus latro
ACACGTTTGTCCTTGCTTGTGGTTACTTTAGGCATGATGAGAATGTGGTAGGTAACCAAATAACTGTGTTATTTGAGTCAAAACATGCCCTCGTGGTGCATCACACACAGAGACAATCCTCCTCCTGTGGCTGCCCAAACATTACTGAGCCTGCTCCTGTGGTGCCAAACCTATCAAGCAGGGTTGCCAGCTCCCGTTGAAAGAGCGTCAACTCATTTCGCATCACAGGGGAGGGTAGTATTGACCCTGCTTCACTTAACGCGAAAAAGAATGACGTCGGCAAATAATCGTCAATACTTTCCGCGCCTACTGTATATATATATATAGTATATATATATACTGTATATATCTATATCGACCTATTGCCAGACGCCTTAATCCCGTACGGGGTGGCCACAAACAAATCGCCTCCGTGTCGCTCTGTCCCCTGCCATTTCACTGCCCTGCTCCCAGCTCACACTCTCCCCTCTCATATACCTCTCCACTCCATCCCCCCCCTATGTATACAGGCATACTCTGGTTTAGCGATGTAACTGGTTAGGTAAAACTCCATTGTTAGACGGGATATCGAATATCGGTGTTCTTTTAACATGTAAAGTAATGTGGAGCATATACCAGCCTTGGGATTTTCCCCAAGCAAAACCCAAAACCCACTCAACTGAGCCCAAAAACAAGCTTAAAGCCAGTCTGAATGGCCTGACAAATAAAATCTGAAAACTGCTAAATATTAGTCTGGAGAAAATCAAGCTTAGTAAACTGTACCCCAAAATGACAATGTTCACCCCAATGATGGCTAAAACACTTTAATGTAAGTTTATAAACAGTTTATAAATCAACGTAAACACACACTTTTATTCTTAAATATAATCAAAATCGGTAAAAAAATCAAAATGCATAGTTAAACCAGGGTTTGGCCTTTGTTAGGCGGGGTATGGTGGTATTTCTACTCCCATCGTTAAGCCAGGGTATCGCATCTAGGGGTATTGTATATCAAGGTGTTACTGTATATATATATACTGTATTTAGATAGATAGACAGATATACTGTATATAGATATATATCTTTTATATATACTGTGTTTGTTTTGTTTTGTTTCGAGAGGCTTGAACATGCTTGCCTGTGTTGGCCTCGATCAAATAATGGCGGCTATCCATGCTGCTTGATATCTGGCAGCTTCCCTATTCAGTCCGTTATCCGTGAGATCACACTCAATGACCTCGTCCTAGGTCTTTTTCAGTCTGTCTCTTGGAACTTTACCCTTAACGTTAATGTTTCTAATGTTCTGCACTCCCCCCCCTCCTCCCCCCAAGAGGAAGAAGGAACCAAAGGCTAGGAGCCCACATAACAGTTCTTTCCAAGAAAAACACAAAACAACACAAGAGAGTCAAGTTCCAGATCCGTTCATTTCAAGATGCCTGGACACACTGCGTTTGAAAGATTGGAGAGCATAGGAAGTAGGAAATAGAGACAGGGAGAGACAGTTTCAGAGTTGACCTGTTGCATAAATGATGGACTGGGAATAACAGTTAACTCTTGCATTAGAGAGTTGGACAGAAAAGTGATGATAGTTTGTTGCAAGACAGGTGCTACACACTAGTCGTAGAGGTGGAGGGATGCAAGCAGACAGTTCAGAGGAGCAGGGACCATGGAAGTAACGGTAGAAAAGAGATAAAGATGCAACAGTGCGACAAAGAAACAGAGGTTGAAGGGAGCCAGTAAGTGGAGGAGAGTTAATGAGACAAAAAGCCTTTGACTCCACCCTGTTGAGAAGAGCTGTATGTGGAAAGCCTCCCCACACGTGAGAGTTGTACTCTTCACAGGGGTGAATTAAACCCGTGTATAAAGTCAAACATCTGTGCAGGGGTAAAGAAGGTATGGAGTCAGTTTAGCACACCCAGTCTCTTGGAAGCAGATTTTTTCAAGAGATGTAATATGGTCTTTTCAAGATAAATCCTGAGTGAATGAAACCCCATGTATGTTCAAAGATGATGCAGGATTGAGTTGGATATTATTAAACATTAGAGGGTACTCCTGTGAAAGATTTAGTTGGGTTGATATGTGTAAAAACTGAGTTTTTGATGCGTTAGAAACAACAAGATTATTTTTATCCCAGTCAGAGATACGAGCCAAGTCAGACATTAGGTGTGACATAGCCTCATCCCTTGTTTGTTGAAGTAACTGCTGAGTTGGACATTGCGGGAACTGAATGGAAAGATGAAGGGTGGAATCATCAGTGTACAACTGCATAGGGTTAGATGTGCAGCTTAGATCATTGATGAATAAAAGGAAGAGAGTTGATGATAGGACAGAGCCCTGAGGAACAGCACTGTTGATAGATCTAGGGGAAGAACGATGGCCGTCTACAACAGCGGCTATGGAACGACCAGAAAGGAAGCTGTAAATGAAGGCACAGCTAGAAGGATAGAAACTGTAAGAGGGCAGTTTGGAAATTGAAGATTTATGCCATACTCGATCAAAAGCCTTTGAGATGTCAAGTGCAGTGGCAAAGCTTTCACCATAGTCCCAAAATGTGGATGACCAGGAGTCTGAAAAGTAGGTGAGAAGATCGCCAGTGGAGCTTCCCCTGTCGGAACCCATACTGATGATCAAAAAGAAGGTTGTGATAGGAAAGATGCTTTAAAATTTTTCTGTTAAGAATAGACTCAAAAACCTTTGAGACACAGGATGTGAAAGCAATTGGGCGATAGTTAGAGGGTTGGGAATGGTCACCCTTCTTTTGGACTGGCTGAATGAGAGCAAACTTCCAACAAGAAGGAAAGGTGCAAGATGAAAGGCAAAGGCGAAAGAGTTTACCTAGGCAGGGTGTAAGCACAGAAGCACAGTTCTTGAGGACAACAGGAGGGACTCCCAGGCCCATATGCCTTGTTAGTATTGAGGCCAGTGATGGCAGAAAATATATCAGCTGAAGACATTTTAATTTCAGCCATGAGGAAGTCAGAGGGGGGAAGTGATGGAGGAACAGCATCAGTCTACCTCTCTTCATCACAACACAATCACTCCAGTTCCATCCTTATTCTCAACTCTTCCATTGTAAACCTAGAGCTCTCAGGCCTCACACTCAGGCACACATTGTACAACTACCTAATCATTGTCATTTTTGTACCTTTGAGACCATGGATATCCCCTTCCCTTACTGCCCAGGTCTCACTGCCATACAGCATTACTCTTCCAACACCTGCCACATACAAAGATCCCTTAGCTTGGAGGGAGAGTTCTTTCAGCGTCAGGAGAGGTAACAGCTCCCGGAACTTTTTCCAGTCACTCCTCACAATAGCCACAGAGCTAGATTCAGCCCATTCTCATGCACATAACATGTCTCCCAAATAACGAAACCTCCACACACACTGAAGACTTACCAGCAAGATCAGTCCTATCACGCCTGACGATCTCCACATGCTCTCGACACACCGCACACACGAACTCAGCATTATCTTGCAGTCTTCCTCTAATACCATTATATCTCATATACATTCACTTATCACAAACACTGCACAAGATCGAATTACAATACTTCCCACACCTTTGTGGCAAATTGCACATGGCCACTCTCCCTCTTCTTTGACAGTATCGCCACCATCCCTAGATTCCATCACTTTTGTTTTATCTGCATTTACTCATAAACCCTTGTGCCCCATACCATCTCTCTACTTACTGGGTCTTTCCTCCGCCTCTCTTTCATTGTCAGCAGTCAACACAAAATCATCAGCATAAAACATCTCCCATAGGAGCCCATTTCTGAATTCATGTGAGAGGGCTTGAAGTACCATGATAATCTGCAAGGGGCTGAAGACTGACCCCTAATGCACACCAGTATTCATGAAAATATCAACACTCAAAACTTCATTCATCCTTACCTGGGTGTGAGCACCTACTTTTTTTTTTTTTTTTTTACACGTGTCCGACTCTGGGGAAATGCTTCAGGGCCTATTCCCAAGTCCCAGTCCTTGGCGCCCAGTAGCCCTCCTACATCTCTGCATGTCACCACTTCGGCGCTATCACCCACCATCCATATTGAATACATGCTAGGACTGTCTTATACTGGACTGGTGTACATGCAGTAAAACCTCGATAAGTTGATCCTGCAGTAGGCGGAATTTCTGGTAAGTCGACTCAGACGTAGATGCCCCAACGCATTGCCACTTTTGTGGGAATTTCCCTCAAATTTGCGGGAGAATTGGCCTTTCATGGAAACTTTTGTGGGAGGACTTTGCAGCCATAATTTTTGTGGGAATTTTTTGTGGAAATTTTATCCCCATGTGAAAACACTTGTAGAGATATCATCTCTCTGGGAATTTTGTGGGAAAATAAGCCTGGCAACATTGTCTCGATGCTTGGGACTGGTAGCTGGCCGAAGGCAGACACACAGGCTGCGTCTGACTGTCGTTGGGTGAGGTCATGACACTCATACGTTGTTGCTTTTTTGGACTTTTTAACTTTTGTCTTTTAGTTTATTATATTCCAAATCACACATTTTAGTTTATCATATTCCAAGTGTTATATTTTAGTTTAATTGATTGCATAGTGAAGTAATTAAGTACAGAACTTTATGTAATTCAGTGATTGGTGCACCTCTCCACCTCTGTCTCCAGCACAAGCTGCCTTACATGCAAAAGCTATTTGCATAGACAGACATCCACCAATTTAAGAAATGAAATGCACCAAGTTGGTTTCTGTTGTTTATTTGTATTTCTTTATACCTGTACATGCTAATAGGCTACACTTTTGGTTTGTGTTCAGAGATTCACATAGTGTACAGTACTTCCCCAACTCTCCTTTCCTAGCGTAGCCAATGACATGGATCAAGCTGTTTTTATTGTTTATTTTTATTGCTTTATAAATTCTTCTTCAGTTTAGTGTTAAAAAAACAAGTAACTACATGATATGCAGCTATTGTGGGAGGTAATGTAGTTTTTTTGCGATTATTTCCAGTTAGTTGGAAAATGCGGTACGTGAACTACCCTAGAGCTCCATATAGTTCGACTTATGAAGGGTTTACAGTACATAGCCATAACCACCCTAACCAGCCACTCCTTGATCCCAAGCTTTCTCATTGCCCACTTCACTTCCACTGTAGGGAATCTGTATAGTTCCCTTTTCTTTCCTATATGTTTTTCCTGAAGCTGTCGAACAGTGAAAATTTCATCAGTGGTCCCATTGCCTGGCACAAACCCAAACTGCATGTCATCAATATTCACTTTTTCTCTGATCATACCATCTAGAACTCTCTTCATTACCTTCATTATCTGGTCTAAAAACTTTATACCACTATAATGTCCTCTTTCCAGGGCATCACCCTTCCCCTTGTACACATTTATAATTACACATTTCAGCCAATCATCTAGGACAACACGCTCATATATAACCGTATTTATCAAATCAGTGACTAACCCCACTCTTAAATCTCCTGAGGCTTTCAGCATGTCAGCAGTCAACTCAGATACACCTGCTGCCTTCCCCACCTGTATCCTGCCCGTTGCCCTGCTCACAATAGCAGCGTCGGTCAAAGGCCAAGGGGTAGACACTAGATCTGCTGGCTCTAAACATTCCCTGTCCTAGTCAAACTCCTCATTCAACAACCGGCTGTAATGCTCTCTCCATGCATCTCTAATATCCCCCACTGTTCACCACTACTCTTCCATCATCATTCTTCACACACTGCTTACCTTTGGTATCCCTGTTCTCCCTCTTCATCTGATTTGCCACCTTAAAAATCTTATTCTTTCTTTCCACACGATTTAGGTTATCAAGTAAAAGTCTCTGTAACTCAGACTTCGCCCTGTGAACCTCTTTTCTAGCCCTATGCTAGGCAGCCAAGTACTGTATTCCTCTTTGTTACCATCCTTCTTCCATTTCTGGAAAAGCCTTCTTTTCTCCTTAACTGCAGCTTCTACACCCCCATCCCACCACCATGTTACTGTACTTTATGTCTTTGAGGGCCCCTTGTCCATCCACACACTAAATCAGCAACTCTCGAGAGGTTGCTCTTGATGGCTCTGTACTGTTCAATAACACCTCTGCCAACACCTTCCTGTTCAGACACTGCTCTTCTTATCTTGCTGTAGAAGGCATCCCCTACTGCTTGGTTTTTGAGCTTCCATATTTTCCTCCTTGGTGCATAGGTCCTCTTATTCATCACCTGCTCCTCAAGCACCATGTCGCATATCAATAACTTGTGTTGCTGCACACACTCCTCACTCCCTTTAACTTTAACATCCCTCACAAACCTCCTGTCAGTCAGAAAATAATCTATCTGACTGCCATTTCCCTGACACTCATTTGGAATCAGCCTACTCTCTCTCTTCCTAAAATGTATGCTGCACACAATCATGTTCATTGCTTCTCCAAATTCGAGTATCTTTTCCCCCTTCCTTATTTCTTGTACCATATGTGCATCCCTGATGTATTCCTTCATATCCTTGAGCTGCTTCACTTACATGTCCATTTAAGTCCGCTCCCAAAAGTACAATCTCTTCATCCCCCATACCACTTACTACATATATTAAGTCATCCCAAAATCTATCCTTCTCTACCCCATCCTAACCTGCCTGTGGAGCGTACACTGATATAAAAACAAACATAATCCTGCTGAACAGATTTTTCACTACTGTCGTCCTATCACCGTCTCTCATAACATTCATGACGTGTTTCTCCCATTTCACCTCCAGCCAACACACCCACACCACCTTATCCATCCGTCCTACCCTGCCAAAACATCTTGTAATAACAGTCCTTCCCAACATTTATTCTGGCTGATCCTCCACTATACTGGACTTTTTGCAGACATTCCACATCCAGTCACCTCCTACTTAATGCCTCGACCACTTCCCCTGCTCTACCCCTCAAACTTCCCACATTCTACAACGCCACTCTGATCCTCTTGGGTCCTCAGGCTTGCTTTGAATTTTGTTCTTTAACTTGGTCATAATCAGTAAAATAAGAAAGGGAGAGACATGGCACAGACCCATCTCAGGTCTAGGCAATGGATCTGGGACCCCTAGCCCAGCAGCCTTGACCAGTGGCTGTGGAAGTGGTCTTGGGGCACCCTGCCAGGACAGCTATAGGGACACTCTCCAAGCACACCTTGGCACTGTAACTGCCCCGCCATTATACACCTATTAATAGGGCAGCTCCTGGGTCACTACTCCCAGGTTCAGGCCCTTCTCAATTGGGTGGAAGCGGCAGCCTGGGAACTGCAATTCCCTGTACCCTCTTGCGCAGGTCCAAGCCCCATCTTACCCTGGCCCCACGATCTATGCTGGCGGAGCCCTCATCATGCCTTCCCTCAAGATGTCCGCCACTAGACAGCAGAGGCAAAGTTTTCTGGTCGCATGCCCTTGGTGGCATCAACCCCTGTGATGTAGTGGGGTACGTTGTATGATATGTAAAGCACATATGGTGTAGAGTATGAAATAGAGGAAGTGTTTAGGAGAGTATGCAGGTCTGCTCTCACACTGAAAAGGTCAGCATAAAGGGATGGTTAGCTAGTGAAACAGGAGCTCCAGCTCTCCATATCACCAACATTCCTGTTCTCCTTGGGAGTACCACCCTGATTGGCTGGTGTTTCAGCATCCTCCCTAAAGGAGGTGGGATGAAAATGTCTGCCAAGTAGATTTGAATAAACTATAATGCTGAATTATTCCTGAAAGATATGTGTGCTGGTTATGCTAAACTAAAAGTTGTCAGATTATTGAGTTACCATGCCAAGCAGCAACTACAGTACTTTGCATATTTGAGATACCATGACACCTTTCATTATGATCATTTCTTCCACAGACAGCATCTTACAATACAATTATCCATATTGTTGGGCCACTGTGTTCACTTTACACTTGTACTGTTTGACAGGTAATCATGAAGGGTAGCTTATGTGAGTTGTACTAGATGACATTGAAGTATGAGTCAACATGACAATTAACATTCTCATTACACACTTAACTCTTTCAGTTGGATGATGTATTATGTATTTTATACTTATTGTTTCTGTCTTTAGACAGTAATATTCAACATAGGTTAGATTTTTCAAACTGGAGGGGATATATGTAACCTATGTGGACAGCCTTTCCATAGAAGTCTTTCCTAAGTTCAGTAAAATCATTTGGTGGTAGCTTAATCAGAATGACCTTAATATGGTTTATTCTACTTGTTTCTCTCACAAGCAACACCTCGCAGCCAAGGTAATCTCACCTGGGCTGGATCAGTGTGCAGGGTAGGCACAGTAAAGCCCTCAGGGTCAGAAGGTAAGCAGTTATTGGATTGGGGAATATATGTCTGGTTGAGTGAATCTCTCTTGCTTTGGAGGGAAAGTGCAGTATTCAGGCCGCTTGAAAATAAATTTCAAATTTTTTACTGTGGAAAGCCTCACTGTAGTTCTTTGTGTTGACTAAAACATGTTTCTTCATTTGGAAAATATTTAAAGATTCTTGAACAATACACATGTGCATGCATGTGTGTGCATATGTACATACTGTATGTGTGAAATAAGATTTATTATTGGAAAACTGTAATATGAAATCCTGTTACCAGATAGGATGTTGAATGAGGAGGATATAGCTCTCTAGGAACCCCTCAATAGCAGATTCTTCATGGTTTTTGAATACAGCTGTTCTGTTACAGAGTGAAGACTTTAACACCTTTAGAAGAAAGATTTCATCATAATAATCATCATCATTGCCCTCATCATTAATACAGTATATTGTATCCTCCTGGATGCATCCTGACAGGGGATGGCAGTGAAATGGTTATTGTTTCAATCTTTTCTTCCTTCATAGTTTTCCTCTTTCCCAAAATTCACTTTTCAGACTTTGGGAGGTTTTGTTTGTCCTGGATATTTTCCATAGCATTGTTTTTTAGGTGCATGTTCATGTATTATATGCTTACTGTAGCATTCTATGTGTTGACAATTTACAAAAATCTTGAATGCACATTGTATATGTCAAGCAATATGAAGTAAGTAAAATTGGAACTATGGTAAGCCTGCATAAGTGGGTGGGAACCAGTGTTCCATCTTAGCTTTGTTCCTGTACTTAAACAGCCACAAAAGAAAACATAAAATTCAGTGCTGTCAGTAATTTCAGCTGCACATCATTAGAGGTGAAATAAGGTTTCATAGTTTAAGAATACTTCCTAAGGAAAATGCTTCTGTAGTTAATCTTTTGGATGGTTTTTGTTGCCATCATATTAATGTTAGGTCTCAAAAAAGACAACTGCATCTTGCATAGCCATATATAGTAATTATGCATTGTGCACCACACGTTTGTAACACTGATCTCTAAACCCTAGTCAAGGGATCTGGTGACAGTACCCACCATGTAGGGAAAATCTAGAAATATATGCTTAATACAAAATTATTTCTCAGGTAAGCTTATGGAATAATAATGTAAATGAAGTAGGAAAATCCATATATTGCATTATTGGCTAGCTGATGCCCATGCTGTGGCCTTGAGGGGTTAAGAATAGGACTAATCATCAGAGAGAATTAGAAGGAATAGTGTATTTTAGTACAAAGCACTTGTCAGCAAACTTGTTGGCAGTTCCAGTTCTTTATAGTAAGTTATTTTCTAACATTATTTCGGTTTGCTTAATACAGTGCTTGGCAAGTACAGTAATTCCTCATTTATCCGGACGTAATGTAGCCAAAGGCATGTCCAGATAGTGGCAACATCTAGATAATGAACACTATTCCCCTACCACACCCAGACCCTAACTATACCGACTTCCAACCTACACCTAACTTATTTGTACAGTACCTATGCTTGATTTGGCAGTGTTTTCCAGTTATTCAGGCATATTTAGACATCAGAACACATATAGGAATATCTAAAGTACAGTAATACCTCGATATAATGGACTTCAATAGACCGGAATTTGCTTTTATCGGACTCGAGGAGCTACCGGACTAAATTCTTATACGGTATATCGGAAAAAGTCCGATAAAGCCAGAAGCAGTCCGGACTGCCTGACCACTTCAGCTATGTTCACCACAATAAGGTAAATAAAAGACATGTTTATCAGTGTACAGTACAGTATTATTATACCATTTGATTAATGTAGTGAAGGTATAACGCAGTACAGTACTGCAATGGTAGTGAAAACAGTTTAAAAACCAGTGATGCAATCCGGACTAATGTCTGATATATCGGAAAAAGTCCGGATTAGCAGGGGAATGTCCAGATGTCGCTTTTATCGGAATTTCACATTTTTCGGAATGGTTAGGGCCCCAATTAGTCCGTTATAGTGAGGTTTTACTGTAATGCTAAACACCAAGAAAACCATGGAAAAAAAAAAAAAGAGTGAATAACCAAAAAAACACCCTACCTATACACCACCCTTCCTAATTTTGGCACTGTTTTCAGGTCAATCTGCCACATTTAGATATCAAAACACACAGAGGAATATCCAAAGTAATGCCAAAAAAGAACACCATGGGGAAAAAAAAAAATGAAAACCAAAAAACACCCTACCTATACACCACTGTATGTACAGTACCCCTCCTAATTTTGACACTGTTTTCAGGTCAATCTGCCACATTTAGACATCAAAACACACACAGGAATATCCAAAGTAATGCTGAACACCGAGAAAACTATGAAAGAAAACCACTAAAACCCCCAAAACACCCTACCTATACACCATTGTATGTACAGTACCCCTCCTAATTTTGGCGCTGTTTTCAGGTTAGTCTGCCACATTTAGACATCAAAACACACACACAGGAATATCCAAAGTAATGCTAAACACCAAGAAAACTATTAAAAAAAAAAATGAAAACCAAAAAACACCCGACCAATACATGAGTGTATGTACAGTACCTCTTCTAATTTTGGCACCGTTTTCAGGTTCGTCTGCCTCATTTAGACATCAAAACACACATAGGAATATCCAAAGTAATGCTAAACACCAAGAAAACCATGAAAAAAAAATGAAAACCAAAAAACACCTGCCCTATACATAAGTGTATGTACAGTACCCCTCCTAATTTTGTTACTGTTTTCAGGTCAGTCTGCAATATTTGGACATTAAAACACATAGGAATATCCAATGTAATGCTGAACACCAAGAAAACCATGAAAAACACTGAAAAACAAAAAATACCTGACCCATACACGACCGTATGTACAGTACCCCTTCTAATTTTGGCACTGTTTTCAGGTCAGTTTGCCTTAGTTAAACATCAAAACACACATGATTATCCACATTAACCCTTTTGTGCATGATGACTCAAAACATGTCAGAACAGTTTTAGGCTGAAGAGTAACTGATGACGCACTCTGATGCGCTATCAGTGATGGTCTGAATGGATGGTGATTAGGCAGTTTTAGACAAAAATATTCACCAAAAATTAAGTTTTAGCATGAAGTGCATCAATCTTTGGTCTATCATAGGTGAGGGTGTCTGTTTCAAGGCCAACACTGTCATTTAATTGGCTTTCTCCCAGCTTTTGGTGTGGATGGGGTGGGATGTGCGCATGGTTTTTGGCGATTTACTCGAAAACTAATGGTTATATCAGAATTCCAGTAACTCCACTTGAAAGCTTTTGAAATTCTGCATCTAAACACATGCTTAGCTCTTGCATTGTGCGGGCAAAATATTGCAGTAGGGTGTTGGGCAGTTATTTTAACTGTTGAACAACAGTATTTTCACTGCATTTCAGTACTTTCACAGTACTTTTACTCATCAGTTTTGTGTGTTTTTATTAGCTTATCGTATAGTATAAACATCAGGGAAGATAGTGATAAACAATTTATACCAGTATAACCAATTTCTGGGCCAAGTAAACTCCATGGGAATGTTTTCCTTTATGCGCGTGTCCAGCCTGCCCTCGTGGCATTTTCTCTAATTATGTCCCACAAACTTAATAGATAACTTACGATGCACAAAGTGGTAATGCTAAACATTATGAAAACAGTACATGAACAACAACAACAGCAACAAAAATGACGATGGTTTGAAAAATCTGTTGCCCGTGATGAGTTCTTACTCATAAATTAGTTATTAGTTATATTGGAATAAATTGTATACCATCTTCATTGCTGGTTTTTATACTATATAAAAACACATAAAACTGACAATTAAGAGTACGAAATTCAAGCAGGAATGGTGTTCAAGAGTAAAACTTACCTTTATATAACTTCCCACCATCCTAATTCAAAATTTCGTCAGTATCTTCCAAGAGTTAAGCATACGTCTAGATGTAGGATTTCATGAGCTTTCTCGTGGTCACCACGGAATTTCCATATGACCAATAGTAGTCGAGTAAATCGCAAAAAACTTTGAAAACTCACGAGCCAGTGGTATCACCATGGAAGAGGGTAAAGACTGAGGGGGGAGCCGGGAGGGTATGGAGGAGGGAAGGGAGGGGGTGGAAAGGTGAGGCTGTGGGCAGGATTATCTCCCTTCTGTCAACAGGCTGACTGGCGCTTTTGCCATACATTTACTCATGGCTTGCGGTCTGTTAGTCGCCGAGTGGCCATGCTGAAACAACGCATCGAGACCGGGGGACTTTCAACCTTTGATAGAAAGGCAGACCGCCGCTGTTGCCGAACATGTACTCATGGCTTGTGGTCTGTGTTCGATGGAGGTTGCGGTTGGGAAAGATTTAGCCCCCATGGCCACGCGATATCAGACATTCGGTGGGGAATGTTCATGGACGTTTTGACACTGCTTACTGGTTTCAGTTGTGCTGGAGGTTCGTTTGGAGTGATAGGACGAGCATGTGATTTTGACCATTCAATACAAGGTCAGATGGACATTTGAGCTCTGGTTGTGGGTTACAGATGACTTCCCGCTCACGGCTTGAGCCCAGAAGTCATGACACTGAATGTTTGGACATGTCGGCTGGCCAGCTGAAGTTTTTTGGCACTTTTTCGTCTGGATAATAGCAAGTAAATTCGGATAATGGTTTAACAGAGCTAAGGCCCAATGTCCGGATACTGAACACATTCGGATAATGAACGTCCGGATAATTGAGGGATTACTTGCTTATTTAACCTCTCTAAAAAAAATAAATAAATAAATAAAAATGACAAGCAGGATGTTGAGCAAATGTGACAGGTTTATAGAAGAGAAATGCTGATGAATGGCTTTCCAAGGTGACAGACATGATTCAGACAGTCAGTTCTCCACAGTGACAGGCAGTATAGTGCTGAGTTTGCATGAGGAGTATACTTTAGCAGGGCAGTACTCTCAGGGTGGATGGAAAGCTGATGACAGGGAGAGCTGGAGCTCCTGTTTCAACAGCCTTTGGGGCTAGTTCTTGATCATTCCCATTGCTGAACTTTTCAGTGTGTCAGTAACACAGAGAGTAGGCCAGCATGCTCTCCAGTACAAGTTTCTCTAACTGTCGGAACCAAACTACATGCACAGTACTGTACACAATACACTTCCTTTTCAGAATTAGAAAAGAAAAATGCCGACAGCTAACCAAGCCTTGTAGTCTGGGGGGGGGGTCATAAATACCCCCCACCATCCGCCTCTCTCTTGATGATGAGTCAGTGAGCTGCCTGGAACCACTGTCTGACCCACTTCTTCATTTTTGCAACATTTGCAGTCTTTCCTCTAAATTTTGTGCTGTTGAGCACCACCTCTCCTCCTGTAAACCTCACCTTCTCTTCCTAACTGAGACTTAGCTGTCTGAGGCAACTGATAGCAAACCCTTTTCTGTATCCTCCTACTTTCTCTATACTTATTTCAAAGCCAAAGTGGCTGTTGTGTATATATATGCAACTACTTATCTTGCTTTCATGTTCCTGAACTTGATTCTTCTGAATGCTCTACTCTCTCGCTTCAGCTTTCCTGTCATTCTCTGACTAAATATATCTGTGCTGTTTACTTATCCCCTAATTATACCGACTATGAAAATTTTTCGACTGTCATACTTCTACGATGGAACACATTCTGTCAGTTTCTCCTCTCCTTGAAATCTCCATTTTAGGAGATTTCAGTGATCACCACCACCTTTGGCTCTCCTCCCCTTTCACTGATCTACCTTGTGATCAAGCCTACATCTTTTCTATCCTTAATGACCTAGAGCAGCTTGTACAGCACCCTTCCCATATCCATGACCACCTTGGAGAGAGCTCCAACATACTTGAGCTCTTCAACTAACCCTTCTGCTTACACTGTTAACCTTTCTTCTCCTTTTGGCTCCTTCGATCATAATTGTATTACCTTAACCTGTCCTATGGCTCCAGTACAGCCTGTGGATCCTCCAAAGAAACGTCGATAGTGGCACTTTGGAGCAGATGATTGGGAGGCCCTCAGGCAGTACCTTTTTGACTTTCCCTGGAATGATTGTTTCCATGGCCGGGAGTCATCTGAGTGTGCCTTGTGCATTGCAGAGGTTATTCTCTCGGGCATGGAAGCATACATTCCTTTCTCATATTCTTTGACTATTGCAAGAAAGCCTTGGTTTAATTGCGCTTCTTCTCATGCTGTCCACAACAAGGAGAGGGCCTGTAAAAGGTACTGGAGGCAACCTACCTGTGAATCACATCTTTTTTGTTTTTCTGCCCAGAATTGTGCTAAGTCTGTTCTTCTCTTTGCTAAAAATAATTTCATTGGTACTAAATGCTCTCAACTCTCCAAATCAAATTCTTCCTGCTCCTTCTGGCACCTTTGCCAAAAACCTTTCTAACAACTTTACCTCATCATCCTTCCCTCCTCTTTTCTTTTCTGGTGGCTTTTTAGCTATTTCTTCTGCTGATAAAGCAGATCTCTTCACTCAGACTTTCGGCTCCAATTCCACCTCGGACAATTCTGGTGCTGTTCCTCCATCACTTCCCCCCTCTGACTTCTTCATGGCTGACATTAAAATTTCTTTATCTGATGTATTTCTTGCCATTCCTGGCCTCAATACTAACAAGGCATATGGGCGTAATGTGGTCCCTGCTGTTGACCTCAAGAACTGTACTTCTGTGCTTACACCCTGCCTAGGTTAACTCTTTCACCCTTGTCTATCAACTTGTACCTTTCTTTCCAGCGTACCTTTCTTTCTTGCTGGAAGTTTGTACTCATTCAGCCAGGTCCAAAGAAAGGTGACCCAACTCAATCCTCTAACTACAGTATATCCCAATTGCTTTGACATCCTGTGTCTCAAAAGTTTTCAATTCTTGATAGAAAATTTTTAGAGCATCTTTTCTATCTCAACCTTCTTTCTAATTGTTAGTATGAGTTCTGTCAGGGACGCTCCACTGGCGATCTTCTCACTACCTTTCAGACTCCTGGTCACCCTCCTTTCAGGATTTTGGTGATAGCTTTGCCATTGCACTTGACATCTCAAAGGCTTTCAGTCGAGTCTGGCATAAGTCTTTAATTTCCAAACTGCCCTCTTACAGTTTCTATCTTTCTATCTGTGCCTTCATCTACAACTCCCTTTCTGGTCGTTCCATAGCTGCTGTTGTAGATGGCCATCGTTCATCTAGATCTATCAACAGTGGTGTTTCTCAGGGCTCAGTCCTATCACCAACTCTCTTTTCTTTCTTTTATTCATCAATGACTTTCTAGGCAGTACATCTAACTCTATCCACTCGTACGCTGATGATTCCACCATTCACTTCTCCATTCGGTTCCTGCAACGTCCATCTCAGCAGTTACTTCAACGAACAAGGGATGAGGCTATGGCACACCTGATGTCTGATTTGGCTCGTATTTCTGACTGGGGTAAAAATAATCTTGTTGTTTTTAATGCTTCAAAGACTCATTTCTTACACCCATCAACCTGACAGAATCTTCCACAGGAGTCCCCACTAATGTTTAATAACATCCAGCTCAATCCTACATCATCCTTAAACATACTTGGGGTTTCATTCACTCAGGACTTATCGTCGAAAGATCATATTACATCTCTTGTGAAATCTGCTTCCAAGAGATTAGGAGTGCTAAGCCGACTCCGTACTTTCTCAAGCCCTGCACAGTTGTTGACTTTATACACGGGTTTTTATTCACCCCTGTGTAGAGTACAATTCTCATGTGTGGGGAGGCTCCCCACATACAGCCTTTCTCAGTAGGGTGGAAGCAGAGGCTTTTCATCTCAGTAACTCTCCTCCTCTTACCGGCTTCCTTCAACCTCTGTCTCATCGTCGCATTGTTGCATCTTTTTCTCTTTTCTATCACTGCTTCAATGATCACTGCTCCTCTGAATTTTCTGCTTGCATCCCTCCATCTCTACGACGGATGCATAGCACCCATCTGGCAACAAACTCTCATCCCTTTTCTGTCGAGCTCTCTAATGCAGGAGTTAACCGTTACTCCCAGTCCTTCATTTATGCAGCTGGTCAACTCTGGAACTGTCTTCCTATGTCTGTATTTCCTACTTCCTATGATCTCCAGTCTTTCAAACGCAGTGTGTCCAGGCATTTCAAAATGAACAGATCTTGAATTTGGCTTTGTTTTGTATTGTTTTTGTTTTTTTCTTGGAAAGAATGGTTTGCTGGCTCATGGCCTTTGGTTCTTTCTTCCTTGTATTAAAAAAAAAAAAAAAAAACATACTTCCTTCACATAACATTAGGTTCTGTAGTGATGCTGATAACAAAGAGCATCTATGGTCATTTAGAGTATACAGAGAAAGCATTTGTAGTTTGAAATGATTGCCAGGGTACAATTTATATGCATTTTGAAGTAGCGACTGGAGGATACAGTGTAAAGTACATGGCAAGATCCATTTCGCGCTTGGAAGCAAAATATTTGAGGGAACATTGTTAGAAACACTCCTCCCCAACCTTTATCTTGATATTCACTGTACCTTTAAGAGGAACCATCATAGAACCCATTAATGCCGAAAGTGCAATTTCCCCCCAAATGTGTTGAATTTCTGAATGATGATTAATACTCAGACATTAAATAAACTCAGAAAGTTTCATATGTATATCGATATTAGAAACTGAGATACATGCTGTCTGTTTTATTGGATGCTAGGCACTCATGGGCTCTTATATCAGCATGAAAATGGTTACACTCTTGGTAACTGTTTGAAAATGACTGATTATATCTTAATTTTTAGGATAACTAATTTTGAAATAAATTACCGTAATCGGCATGTACAACACAGCAATTGCGACAAACAGCATGAAGAGAATTTACAGATATAACATGATATGCTTTGAAACATTTTAGATGAAGGCCAGATCACACTTTTCACACTGAAAATGACTTTTTCCTGTACACTGTTTGCACCTTCTTTCTTTGCTGATGTATACAGTCCAGTGGCCAATGCCATCGTAGTCACCAATATTAGCCAAATGTGAGGCTATCCTCTTACCTTGCTCTTTCGGAGTGCCATGTGTTTTCATGAAAGACAGGGTTACATGGTCCAGAAACTAATACAGGGTGATGGAATGTTCTGCTTTTTCATTAGAATGTGTACATAACTCACAGACACAGAGAGCATGTATGCAGAAATAGGCCACCACCATTTCTTTTGTCGCATTCCCATTCGGTAAGTTGCAACATTCTGGTCCATCTGATCTACACCTCCCATGTATTTATTATAATTCTGAACACACACAGGCTGAGGGACTTTCACATACTTCCTTTCTGTTTTGTTTCATCTGTCAACGGATGCCATGTTGTTGGCCTCAAAACTTGATGCAATAATATCATTATTATTGTCCTTCCACTTGTACACTACTACTCCATCACTCAGAAATCAGTGTAACCCCTTGTAGCTTTCTTCAGTAAATTTTAAGAAGTAACCAATGTTTTATATATATCTATATCTATATCTATATATATATATA
>JAGKTI010004377.1:32116-51037 GCA_018397915.1 Birgus latro
AAGAAAAGGGAATTGTATTTTGTTTTTGTTGATTTGGAAAAGGCCTTTGACAGAGTCCCTAGAGAGGTGGTGAAGTGGGCAATGAGAAAGCTGGGGTTGGAAGAGTGGCTGGTTAGGGTGGTTATGGCCATGTACGTGGGTGCTCGCACCCAGGTAAGAGTGAATGGAGTTTTGAGTGATGAGTTTCCCGTGAATGTTGGTGTGCATCAGGGGTCAGTTTTGAGTCCCTTGTTGTTTATCATGGTGCTTGAAGCCCTCTCACGTGACTTCAGAGATGGACTCCCATGGGAGATGTTGTATGCTGATGATTTGGTGTTGATTGCTGAGAATGAAGGGGAGGCTGAGGAAAGATTTAAGAAGTGGAGAGATGGTATGGGGTACAAGGGCTTAAGGGTAAATGCAGATAAAACAAAAGTGATGATATCTAGGGTTGGTGGCGGTACAATCAGAGGAGAGGGAGAGTGGCCATGTGCAGTTTGCCACATGGGTGTGGGAAGTAATTCCATCTTGTGCAGTGTTTGTGATAGATGGGTGCACAAGAGATGTAGTGGTATTAGAGGTAGACTGCAAGATAATGCTGATTTCATGTGTGCGGTGTGTCGGGGAGAGCAGGTGGAGATTGTTAGGTGTGAGAGGGTTGAATTTGCAGGTGAGTCTCTTGAGTGTGTGGAGGAGTTCTGTTATCTGGGAGACATGTTATGTGCTTGAGGTGGGGCTGGAGTTAGCTCGGTTGCTAGAGTGAGAAGTGGTTGGAAGAAGTTCAGGGAGCTGTTGCCTCTCCTGACATTGAGAAGACTCTCCTTACGTGCTAAGGGGTCTTTGTATGCAGCTTGTGTTAGGAGTGTGATGCTGTATGGTAGTGAGACCTGGGCAGTAAAGAAAGAGGATATTCGCAGGTTTAAACGTACAGAAATGACAATGATTAGGTTGATGTGCAGTGCGTCCCTGCGTGCAAGGCCTGGGGGGGCTGGGTTTACGATAGAAGAGTTGAGAGGTAGGATGGGACTGGACTGTATTGGTGTTGTGATGAGGAGAGGTAGGCTGAGGTGGTTTGGACATGTGGAGAGGATGGGGGATGATAATTGGGTGCAGAGGGTGAGAAGTGTTAATATTGGGGGAGGGGTTGGGAGGGGTAGACCGAGAAAGACATGGGACGAGGTCATTAAATGTGACTTAAGGGTTAAGGGTCTGAATAGGGAGGCTGCCAGAGATCGAGCAGCGTGGAGAGCCGCCATTAGGTGACCAAGGCCGACACATGCAAGTATGTTGGAGCCTTCAAAAATGAAAACGAAAACGATCCATATACAGATTGAACAACCATGGAGACATGACACATCCTTGTTTCACTCCAGCCTTCATATGGAAGAATATGATATCTCATGTGGCAAATCAGATGAAAAGGGGAAACAGGGATGTTGTAGGTGAGCAGTGTGTGAAGAATGATGAAGCAAAGGTAGTGGTGAAAAGTGAGGATATTAAAAATGCCTGGAGAGACCATTATAACTGATTGCTGAATGAGGAGTTTGTAACAGGGAAGGTTTGGGGTCATTGGATGCAGTATTTGGGCCTTGGCCTTTGATTGATGCTGCTACTGTGAGCAGGGCAATGGACAGGATGCAGTTGGGAAAGGTAGCAGGTATATTTGGGTTGACTGCTGAAATGCTTAAGGCTTTTGGAGATATAGAAGTGGAGCTTGTTTCTGGTTGGATAAATTCGGCTATATAAGAGTGTGTTGTCCCAGATATCTGGCTGAAGAGTGTGATTTTAAATGTATACAAAGGGAAGGGTGATACCCTGGAAAGAGGAAATTATAGAGGCATAAAACTTGTAGACCAGGTAATGAAGGTAATGGAGAGAGTTGTAGAGGGTATGATTAGTGAAAGAGTGAATTTTGATGAGATGCAGTTCAGGTCTATGCCCGGTAAAGGGACCTCTGATGCCATATTCATTGTTCGAGAGCTTCAGGAAAATGTAGAGGAAAGATAAGAGGTCTGTACTTTGTTTTTGTTGATTTAGAGAAGATCTTTGACAGAATCATAAGTGAGTTGGTGATGTGGGCATTGAGAAAGCTTAGGATCAAGGTGTGGCTGGTTAGAGTGATTATGGCTGTGTATTTGGGTGCTCACACTCAGGTGAGAGTGAATCGAGATTTGAATGTTGAGTTTTCCATAAATGTTGGCATGCATCAGCATTCAGTCTCAAGCCTCATATTGTTTATCATAGTGCTTGAAGCCCTGTCACCTGACTTTAGAAATGGACTCCTTTGGGAGATGTTGTATGCTGATGTTTTGGTGTTGATTATTAAAAAACAAAAGGGAGGCAGAGGAAAGATTTAGGAAGTGGAGAGATGGTATGAGGAATGATGGCTTGAGAGTAAATGCAGATAAAACAGGAATGATGGTACAGTATCTAGGTGTGGTGTAAGTACTGTAAAAGAAGAGGGATAGCACCCACGAATGGTTTGCCACAAGGGTATGGGAAATAATTTTATATCGTGCAGTATTTGTGATAAACGATTGCATAAGAGATATAGTGGTACTGGAGGTAGACTGCAAGATAAATCTGATTTCATGTGTGAAATGTGTCAGAGAGATCATGTAGAGATTGTCAGGTGAAAGGATTATGCTGTTGTGAGTCTCTTGAGTGTGTGTGGAAGAGTTTTGTTACCTGGGAGACATGTTATGTGCTGTAGGTGGGGCTGGAGCTGCTGCTGTGGCTAGAGTGAGGAGTGGTTGGAAGAAATTAGGGAGCTGTTGCTTCACTTGGCATGAGAGATCACTCACTGTGTGCTAAGGGACCTTTGTATGCAGTATGTGCTAGGAGTGTAATGCTGTGTGGTAGTGAGACTTGGGCAGTAAAGGAAGAGGACATTCGTATTCTCTATCTGTCTGTCTATTGGCAGATGCCATAATCCCATAAGGGGTGGCCATTTGACTTTGAGTTATTTGTTTTACAGGGAGGGGCACTAACCCTCCACCAACCCAACCCACTTGTTAACATGTAGGGAGCATGTATGGTTTGGTTATATGGTTACCACCCAGCATTGTAAATGGTTTCTTGGCTTACAGGAAACTATTTGGCTTGTTGCTCAATGTAAAGCCAGGAAGGAAAGAAAAACATTAAGAAGTGACAGGAAAGATGGGAGAAATAGGAAGAAAGGAGGGCAGGCACAGGAAAAGCATGATAAGGGCTAAGGAAGAAGTAGGCAGCACTACATCAAGTGAGTGGATGATGGCCGCCACCACCTGCCACTAATTTGAAGTCTTATATATACAAAAATGACAGTGATCACGTGAATGTGTAGTGCGGCCTTGAATTTGAGGCCTAGGGGGGATAGGTTTACGATGGAAAAGTTGAGACGAAGGATGGGACTGGAGAGTATTGGTGTTGTGTTGAGGAGGGGTAGATTAAGATGGTTTTGGCATGTGAAGAGGATGAGAGTGACATGTGGATGCAGAAAGTGAGAAATGTGAAAGATGGGGGTAGAGTTGCGAGTGGTAAACCAGGCAAGACCTAGAATGATGTCATAGACTGTGACCTCAGGGATAAGGGACTGAATAGACAGGCTGCCAGAGATTGAACAGCATGGAAAGCCACCACTAGGTGACCGTGGCCAATGCATGCAAGCTTGTTGGAGCCTTTATATAAATAAACGAATGAACAGCACATCCTGTGGTCCTCTCAGACAGTTTCTTGAAGTACTGTGCTGTAGAAATCACTCTGTGCCGATTTCACTGTACCATCACACTGTTGCACTCTTTACTTCTCCAGACATTCTTTATAATCACCGTGGTCTCTGGGAGTCCCTTTGTGCATGCACATTATGCATACTCATTGCTTACAGTGCCAGGTTTCATGGTCACGTAGACATGTGTCACTTTGTCGGAAATGATCATGCGTGTATGTGTTGGGAGTGTACAGAAAGTTTTTTGTGAGTGGTACAGTGCATGGATATCTGTGATTGTATGATAATGGATATTTTCAAGTTTTGCAAATGCAGTCCTTGGTAAATCATGGAAGCACACAGTATATTTAACTGTAAATGACCCTATGTGGCACAGTGTGATTGAATAACTTTTAGCTAACTTTTTGGGGTCATACTTATGCCCGTAAGGCAAATCTGTCGCTTGATACTAGCATACACAGGTTCATTTCACAGTAGATGACTGGAGGCTTTTCAGTCATATAATTACACTGAGGAGAATAGGCAGGTCATCTTCCCATAAAAAGTAGCAAACTAAGGTAGCCATGGCTCAGGCTCCTAAGCTTTGATTGAGATAAAGTATGCTGTTGCAGTACTTTTTTATCATACTTTAGTTCAAGAATTTAATTATTACTGTATTCATAAGTACATTGTTTCTCACAGCAAAATGCAGTATAATCTTTTGAGAAAATCACTCCTGGATTATTATAATTTGATCACAGTATTTCATTGCAGTCATCCCATGTATGACACACTATTCCTTGCCTTACTAACCCATGTACAACTTAAAGCTGATTCATTTAAAATTAATAGTTTATGCAAAATTCATATCATGGCCAGAACCCTTCCAGGCATTACATTTGACACTCATCCTGATCCTGATTTTTTTTTTTTCCCCATATGTAAATTGTTGATAAATTCAGACATAAATTCTTACTCATGATTGAGTCATATCTATCTGTCTATAAGCAGATGCCATAATCCCATGAGTGGAGGCCATTGAACATTGAGTTTAACTTTGAGTTAGTTGTTTTATGGGAAGTGGCACAAAGCCTCTGCCAACTTATATGCTGGCACTTAGAGAATACATGTGGGTTGGTCATATTGTTACCATCCATTGTTGTAAATGGTTTCCTAACAGGAAAGATGAAACAAATAGGCAGAGAGGAGGGCAGAAAAAGAATGATAAAGGTGAAGGAAGTAGTAGGCAGCACAATATCAAGTGTGTGGATGATGGTCATCACCACCTACCACTTTAAGGATAACTTTAGTATTAACAGAGAGGAGTGGTAATAGGAAGGTCACTGCATCACTCTACATTTGATTCCTCCATGGTCATGGGGTCTTTTATGCTGCACCACACAAAAGAAGGGACCATTATGGGCTGCCTTCACTGGTTGTCCCATAATGCCATCTCATGTTTTGTTCATATTTTGGGGGTAGTCAAGCATATTAATGAAAAATTTTCATATACAGTAATTATGTGTGCCTGGTACTTCCACAGTAGGCCCGTCAAATAGCTGATTTTTTTTTGCATATGAAATTGTGTTACAGGAAAGATATCTGTATTCGTGCTTTTGTTATTATTCTTACAAGATGCATTTTGCATCTGAAATATTGCTTACAACACTTTTTTAACAGTATATTGTTTTGCTTATAGCCTGCCTTTGTAATGCCTTTATAGTATGTACATTTTCATCATTGTAATTCACTAACAAATTTTTATTTGGATTGTGGTCAGGGAGTGAGTCATCACCTGTGGTGGTCAGCAGTAGCAGTAGTGGAAATGTGGTAATGAGTCAGTCAGGCCATGCTGGAAGCCCAATGTTCCAGCTTCAGCACACTGGAGGTGGACAACCACGCTTCCTTCTGGTTCGCGGTGGAACTGGTGGGGAGATGGTTTCTTTGCCAACTGGAAATCAAGTGAGAATGCCAACAAGTATAATCCTTCCCACCAGTCTTGTTAGTAATCAAATGCCTGTGGTGATTCCTTCATCAACAACTCAGCTTCAGCCAGCCGCTACACCAATTATCATTCCAACCCCCATGCAGCAACAAGTTCCTACAACTGTAATACTGACTGGGAATGTACAGCGTCAACCTGCAACGGCACCTTTGTTTCTGTCTGGATCTACCACCTCAAATATACATTCTGGTTCTAGTAGTAATTCGCTAGAGAAACAACAAATGGACCCATTTAACCAGTATTCAAATTCAGCTGTCACTAATGCACAAGATATGCCAGTGATATTGGAACACTCTTCTCCAAAAGTAAGTTGCATTATTAATTGCCTGTAGTTAGTAGGTAATGTGAAGTTCATAAATGGAGCTATTTGTGCCTATAAAGTGGAATCAGATCGCTGATGACTTGAGTGTGGCCCATTTAATTGGCAGATTTGATAGTTACCCCTCTGTCAGTTTGCTTCCTTGCTCTGTGTACCCTTCCTCACCCCATCGTTTGTTGGGGGAAGAGGTTGGGATGATAATGATGACAGTTGTCATCATCATCATCATCATCAGCAGCAGCAGCAGCAGCAGGGTCAGCATCATCTTGACAATGACTATGACAATGAGGATGATGACAATAATGATGACGTGGATCAAGGTTGGTACAGTGGAACTGAGTTTGCTTGTTGCCTAGTGCATCAGGGTTCTATCTATCCATCTGTCTATTGCCAGATGCCTTAATCCCGTAAGGGGTGGCCACAAACAGATTGCCTCCGTGTTGCTGTGTCCCCCCACCATTTCACTGCCCAACTCCCAGCTTCCCCCCCCCCCCATATACCTCCACTCCCACTCCCACCCTCCATCTCATCTAAGCTGAATGAAACCGTCTGGTGAAAGCTAGTAAAAATATACATTATATTGAAATTGTTAATGTATAAAATGGAAATCTATCTACTGTACATCAAGGATATCACACCAGAATTATAATACAGTTCTCCCCTCCACCTCACTCACATACACTCACCTTGTCAGTCTGTCATTCTCCATCCTCTCCACATGGAAAAACCACCTCAGTAGGTTTCTCGTAAGACTTCCTATCACATCCACATCCACACCACAGTGCTCCTTCACTTCCTCATTTGTCAGTCTCTCTCTCCATGTGATGTCACATGGTCCTCTCAAATAACTCATTTCCACTGCTCTCACTCTTGACTTCTGTCTCTCCAACAAGGTCCAAGCTTCATTTCCACACATTAGAGTTGGTATCACAGTTCTGTCATGTAGTTACTTTTTCACTTCCATGCTCACTTCCCTGTTTCTTATCACTGCTTTCAGGGAACCAGCAACCTTTCTTGCTTGCACAGTTTCAAACACTTCACCCTCTAAACTTCTGTCCTTACTCATCACACTACCCAAGTACTTAAATGCACTCACATTTTCCATTTCCTCCTCATCCAACCTCACTGTACACTCATTGACTACACTTCTCTCGAAGACCATAACTTTACTATTCCCTACATTTACCTGTAGTTTCTGTTTCTTACACACACTCCCAAACTCATTCACCAAGCCTTGCAGCTCTCCTTCATCTTCACTTAACAACACAGTATCATCTGCAAACAACAGTACAGGGAGTTTCCAAACACTGCCCTCTTTCACTAGGGCTGCTCCAGCATTCACTGCCCTACCTTGTATCTCTTTTATAACCCCGTCCATATACAGATTGAACAACCATGGAGACATGACATCCCTGTTTCAATCCAACCTTCAAATAGAAAAATTCACTCAGTTCACTAACCACATGCACTGCAGCCTTAGCACCCTCTTACTTACTCTTCACAGCATTCGACAATTTCCAGTCTACTCCATATATCTTTAATACTTTCCTCAGTCCTTGTCTGTCCACCCTGTCATATGCTTTCTCCAAATCCATGAAGGCTGCATACAACTTCTTTCTCTTTCTAGAAACTTTTCCACTAAAGATCTAAGAATGAATGTCTGATCTAATCAGCCTTATCCCTTCCTTAAATCTCCCTTTTCTTCTTCAACTAATTCCTCAGTTATTTCCCTAACTCTGTCAATAATTATCTTAAGAAGGCAAATACCCCTATGAATTGCCACTCATTGACTTCACTTCTCTCGAAGACCATAACTTTACTCTTCCCTTCATTCACCTGTAGATTCCGTTTCTTACACACACTCCCAAACTCATTCACCAAGCCTTGCATCTCATTCACCTTCACTTAACAACACAGTATCATCTGCAAACAACAGTACAGGGAGTTACCAAACACTGCCCTCTCTCACTAGGGCTGCTTCAGCATTCACTGCCCTACCTTGTATCTCTTTTATAACCCCATCCATATACAGATTGAACAACCATGGAGACATGACACAACCCTGTTTCAATCCAACCTTGAAATAGAAAAATTCACTTAGTTCACTATCCACATGCACTGCAGCCTTAGCATCCTCTTACATACTCTTCACAGCATTCGACAACTTCCAGTCTACTTCATATATCTTTAATACTTTCCACAGTCCTTGTGTGTCCACCCTGTCATATGCTTTCTCCAAATCCATGAAGGCTGCATACAAATTTTTTCCTTTCTCTAGAAACTTTTCCACTAAACATCTAAGAATGAATATCCGATCTACTCAGCCTTTTCCTTTCCTTAAATCTCTCTTTTCTTCTCCTACTAATTCCTCTGTTATTTCCGTAACTTTGTCAATAAGTATCCTACCATATACTTTTCCTATTACACTAAGAAGGCAAATGCCCCTATGATTGCCACATATTTCTTTTTCCCCTTTTCCTTTGTATGGGGAAATAATTATACCTGACTTTCAATCCTCCGGGACTCTACCTTCCTCCCAGGCCAAGCTGCACATCTTTCACATCCATTCTACTACTATCTCTACCCCCATGCTCCAACATTTCACCACATACTCCGTCAATTCCTGGGGCATTCCCCATTTTAACTTTCTGCAGTGCTTCCACCTCTTCCCTACTACTGATTTCTTCCTCACTTATCACATCCCTCCGTCTCCCAGCCATTCCCCAGCAACTTACACTCTTATTACTTTCATTCTTTATGTTCAACAATTCTTTAAAGTATTCTCTCCATCTGTTCACTTTTTTCCCCTTTCTCCACTAGCAATCTACCATTTTTATCTTTCACTCCCGAACTAACTTCTTTGGCACCCCGTCTAACTCTCTTTATCACTTTCCAGTACGTTTTCTTACATTCCCTCCACTTAAATTCCTTCCAAATTCCTCATCCACTCTCTTTTTACTCTCTCTTACTAATCTTTTCACCTTTCTCTTCCTCTCTACATGTAACCCTGTCTTCTGTCTCTCAACTTCTTCCATGCCCCTGTTTCTCATCCACTCACTATATACTTTCTTCTTTTGTGCCACAGCCTTTCTCACCATGCTGTTCCCTGCACCTCCGTTCATCTTCTCTTCACCCCACACACCACCTCCTATGCCGCCCATATTTCTTCTGTGAATATCTTGCACACACCTTCCACACGTCCCCCATGTGCTCCAATCCATATTTACCCAGTCGCTTCTCCACTTCCCTCTTATGTTCTGCCTCTTGAAACCTTTCCACTCTCTTTGTATGAACTATTTCCTCCTGCCCTTCCTATCTTCTATTTCTCTCTTTCATTTGGACCTTCATCCCCCAACCTCTATACACTCTTGCAACCACCTTCTCATTCTGTCATCCACCCACACGTAATCAATCATTGCCCTCCGTTCATTCACTTCACCACCCACCCTTCTCCTCACTCGCCATGTATACCTATGGATCATTTTGTGCCTGAAGAGGGTATTGGCTATCACCAAGCCCCTCCTGGTACAAATGTCCATTAGAGCACTGCCATTCTCATCCATCTCTGCAGGCACACCTCACTCACCAGCTACTCCATCCACCTTCATTTTCCTTGTTTTTTCATTCATATTTCCAATAAAAAATATTCTCTCATTCCTTTCAAACTTTTCCATGCTTGGATCCACATTTGTCCAGACTCTGACTCTGCATCATTTCCTGGAAAATGGAATCAGTATGACGTAGGAAATTATAAGTTTTATTTGTTTAGAGTTTTGTAGCCTTTTTTAAGTGGCTACGAGTAGTGTAATCAGTAAGAAAGTATGGATAATCATGCTTCCTCATTGTGCATAGAATACATGAGTATTATTCTTTCTTCATCAGTCCCAGAACACTCATCATCATCATCATCCGGACCTCCTTTCTCACCCTAGGGCAGGGTGAGGAGTAGCAACATCCAGACAGCCCATATTTGCCCAATCCAATGGGCCATGCTCCCATTCACTCATCATTCAAGTCCCTAGAATCCTGGCTTTATTGGATACTCCAAAGACATTCACCACGTTTTGTAGCTTCACACAAACATATCCGATAGAGTCAATCTGGGTGCTGCCACGTTTAAAGGGGTGCCAAAATCCCTGATCATGCACTTCTTCTCATAACATTCATCCAGCCAGCTCGATCTCTTGTCAGTTCCCTAGCCTCACCGACTTCCAAACCTCTCTTCCTCACACATTCATCCACCATATCTCTCCACCTTCTCCTTGGCCTACCCCGCTTCCTCCCTCCTTCAAATTCACTCAGATATACCTTTTTCACCACTCTATTGTTATCCATTCTCTCCACATGACCATACCATCACAGTACAATCGCTTCAGTTCTGGTGTGCACTGACTTCCTCACTCCACATCTTTCACGAATCACATTATTTAGTATCCTATCCACTCTCTGTACTCCACAAACATTTCTCAGCAGTCCCATCTCCACTGCTCTTACTCTTGACTTTTCATTTTCATGCCGCACCATAGTCTCACATCCATATGTCAAGGATGGCACTAACTCTCCTTCATGTAAGCCTCTTGCAGCTGCAACACTTAATTCTGTTTCTTATCAAGGCCTTCATTGCACCAGCTACTTTTCTTCCTTGTGTCATGCTACTTTCAACTTCTTTTGCACATTTTCCTCTCTTTTCTATCACTGTACCCAGGTATTTGAACTCTCTCACCAATTCCAGTCTCTCTCCATTCACTGTGACATTGCACTGGGAGTCACCTTCTCTCTCAGTAACCATCACTTTACTCTATTCTGCATTTACTCTCAGGGCACAACGCTCACAGACATCAGCAAAACTCTGCACTAGTCTACCAAGTTCTTGTCCGGTATTTGCAAGTAGTACTGCATCATCAGCATACAACAGATTTGAGATATTCCATCCATCACCTTTCATTACCATCGCCATCCCCCTCTCCATTACTTGTGTTTTTACTTCTCTCATTGCCCCATCCATATATATATTGAACAACCATGGGGACATCACACAACCTGCCGCACGCCCACACTGATCGTGAACCATTCACTTAGATGCCCATTAACCCTTACACATGGTTCACTACCATCATAAAAACTCTTGACGGCACCTAGCAGCTTACCATCTACACCATACATGCGCAAAACTTTCCACAATCCTTCTCTGTCTACTTTGTCATATGTTTTTTCCAGATCCATGAATGCCATAAACATCTTATGGTTCTTCCCACAAGCCTTCTCTGCTATCTGTCTCACTGCAAATATTTGATCCACACATCCTCTGCCACTCCTAAAGCCACCCTGTTCACCACTCACTAGGACTTCTGATATCTCTCTTACTTTCTCTATAATAATTCTTCCATATACCATCCTTACAACACTCAATAAACTTATGCCACGATAATTCTTGCACTGGTGGGCTAGGGGTCCCAGATCCATTGCCTGGACCTGGGACTGTGCAATGAGTCGGGCCTTTGGAATGTTTACACACCTTTATCTTACCGACTGTGTACAAGTACAAGCATCAAAGCAAGCCTGAGGACAGCAAATCACCCAGGGGGTTTAGGGTGGGTTCGTGGAATGTGGGAAGTTTGAGGGGATGAGCGGGGGAAGTTGTTGAGGCATTCAGTAGGAGGTTGGTGGATGTGGCTTGTTTGCAGGAAGTCCGGTACAGGGGTGGATCAGCCATGAAGATTGTTGGGAACGATTGCTACTATAAGTTGTTTTGGCAGTGGGGAACTGACGGATATGGGGGTGTGGATGTGTTGGTTGCAGAGAAATGGGTGGAATATGTCATGAGTGTTATGAGAATAAGTGATAGGATATTAGTAGTGAAAATTTTGATTGGGCGGAAAATGATTTCAGTTATATCGGCATATGCTCCACAGGTAGGATTGGATGACGCAGAGAAGGATAGATTTTGGGATGATTTAATACGTGTAGTAAGTGGTATGGGTGATGATGAGGTAGTGGTTCTGGGAGGGGATTTAAATGGTCATGTGGGTGAAGCAGCTCAAGGTTATGAAGGAGTCCATGAAGGATGTGCATATGGTGTGAGGAATGCGGAAGAGGAAAGAATACTCGAGTTTGGGGAGGCTATGGACATGATTGTGTGCAACACACATTTTAGGAAAAGAATGAGCCGGTTGATTACGTACGAGTCCGGGGGAAATAGTAGTCAGATAGATTATTTTCTGGTCAGGAGGGTTGATAGGAGATTAGTGAGGGATGTTAAAGTTATAGGAAGCTCGGAGTGTGTGCAGCAGCACAAACTGTTGATTTGTGACATGGTGCTTAAGGAATGAGTGATGAGAAGGAGGACATATGTACCTAGGAGGAAAATATGGAAGCTGGGAAACCAATCAGTAAAGGATGCCTTTTATAGTGAGATGAGGAGCGTGAGCGTGGTGGCTGAACAGGAAGCCGTAGATAGAGGCGTTAATGAACAGTATAGAGCTCTTAAGAACAACCTCCTGAGAGTTACCGATGCAATATGCGGTTGGACAAGAGGCCCACCAAGACATAAAGTAACTTGGTGGTGGGATGAGGGTGTAGAAGCTGCAGTTAAGGAGAAAAGAAGGCTTTTCTGGGAATGGAAGAAGGGTGGTAACAGGGAGGAGTACTTGGCTGCCAAGCGCAGGGCTAGAAGAGAGGTATACAGGGCGAAGTCTGAGTCACAGAGACTTTTACTTGATAATCTAAATCATGGAGAAAGGAAAAATATGATTTTTAGGGTGGCAAATCCGGTGAAGAGGGATAATCGGGACATTGTAGGTGAGCAGTGTGTGAAGAATGATGATGGAAGGGTAGTGGTGAGCAGTGAGGATATTAAAGATGCATGGACAGAGCATTATAGCCAGTTGTTGAATGAGGAGTTTGATTGGGATAGAGAAGGTTTGGAGCCAGCTGATCCAGTGTTTGGCCCTTGGCCTTTGATTGACGCTGTTACTGTGAGTGAGGCAATAGGCAGGATGCGGGTGGGGAAGGCGGCAGGTGTGTCTGGGTTGACTGCCGAAATGTTGAAGGCCTCAGGGGATACTGGGGTGAGGTTAGTCACTGACCTGATAAATATTATTATATATGAGTGTGTTGTCCCAGATGATTGGCTGAAGAGTGTAATTGTAAATGTGTACAGAGGGAAGGGTGATGCCCTGGAAAGGGGAAATTACAGAGGTATAAAGCTCTTAGATCAGATAATGAAAGTAATGGAGAGAGTTCTAGAAGGTATGATTAGAGAAAGAGTGAATATCGATGAGATGCAGTTTGGGTTTATGCCAGGCAGGGGGACCACTGATGCCATATTCATTGTTCGACAGCTTCAGGAAAAATATATTGGAAAGAAAAGGGAATTGTATTATGTTTTTGTTGATTTGGAAAAGGCCTTTGACAGAGTCCCAAGCGAGGTGGTGAAGTGGGCAATGAGAAAGCTAGGGTTGGAAGAGTGGCTGGTTAGGGTGGTTATGGCCATGTATGTGGGTGCTCGCACCCAGGTAAGAGTGAATGGAGTTTTGAGTGATGAGTTTTCCGTGAATGTTGGTGTGCATCAGGGGTCAGTTTTGAGTCCCTTGTTGTTTATCATGGTGCTTGAAGCCCTGTCACGTGACTTCAGAGATGGACTCCCATGGAGGATGTTGTATGCTGATGATTTGGTGTTGATTGCAGAGAATGAAAATCAGGCTGAGGAAAGATTTAAGAAGTGGAGAGATGGTATGGGGTATAAGAGCTTAAGGGTAAATGCAGATAAAACAAAAGTGATGATATCTAGGGTTGGTGGTGGTACAACCTGAGGAGAGGGAGAGTGACCATGTGCAGTTTGCCACAAGGGTGTGGAAGTAATTCCATCTTGTGTAGTGTTTGTGATAAATGGGTGCACAAGAGATGTAGTGGTATTAGAGGTAGACTGCGAGATGATGCTGATTTCATGTGTGCGGTGTGTCAGGGAGAGCAGGTGGAGATTGTTAGGCGTGAGAGGGTTGAACTTGCAGGTGAGTCTCTTGAGTGTGTGGAGGAGTTTTGTTATTTGGGAGACATGTTATGTGCTGGAGGTGGGGCTGGAGTTAGCTCGGTTGCTAGGGTGAGAAGTGGTTGGAAGAAGTTCAGGGAGCTGTTGCCTCTCCTGACATTGAGAGGACTCTCCTTACATGCTAAGGGGTCTTTGTATGCAGCATGTGTTAGGAGTGTGATGCTGTATGGTAGTGAGACCTGGGCAGTAAAGGAAGAGGATATTCGCAGGTTTAAACGTACAGAAATGACAATGATTAGGTGGATGTGCAGTGCGTCCCTGCGTTCAAGGCCTGGGGGGGCTGGGTTTACGATGGAAGAGTTGAGAGGTAGGATGGGACTGGAGTGTATTGGTGTTGTGATGAGGAGAGGTAGGCTGAGGTGGTTTGAACATGTGGAGAGGATGGGGGATGATAATTGGGTGCAGAGGGTGAGAAGTGTTAATATTGGGGGAGGGGTAGACCAAGAAAGAAATGGGATGAGGTCATTAAGTGTGACTTAAGGGTTAAGGGACTGAACAGGGAGGCTGCCAGGGATCGAGCAGCATGGGCAGCCGCCATTAGGTGACCAAGGCCGACGCATGCAAGCATGTTGGAGCCTTGAAAAACTAAACGAACGAAACTCCCTTCGCTCACCTTTATTTTTGTACAGGGGTACAATCACATCCTTTGTCCACTCTGCTGGCAGTGTTTCACTCATCCATGCCTTCTTACATATCTCCAACAAGCACTTTATTCTACTCTCTCCACTACACTTAATCATCTCTGCATACACCTCATCATCCCCAGCTGTTTTCCCATTTTTCAGCCACTTCACAGCACTCTTCACCTGTGCAAGTGTCAAGTCTCCTGGCACTGCATTCCTTCTCTGCACACCCCCAAGACCAATCATCTTTACAGCCGCTCTGCTCTCTCTCTTCCCATTCATCAGGCTTTCAAATTATTCTTTCCTTCGGGTCCTTACTTCATCCCCATGGGTTAATAATCTACCACCTGGATCCTTCACACCATCCCATTTCTTTCTGCTTTCACTTCTACATTTCCGCATGTCTTTCCAGAATAACTTCCTATTTTCAAAGTAGTTTGCATTCATTTTTCTTCCTAGATCATCATTTATCTCCTTTTTCCTCTTCACTAGTCTCTTTACGTGCTTCTTGCTCTCAGTATATTCAATTCTTATTTCAACTGAACTCCTGTCCTGTAACCACTCTAGCCATTTCTTCCTCTTTTACTCCACCTCTCTCTTAACCTCATCATCCCACCATGCCGTACCATTCTTCTTTGTTGTTACTCTTGCCACACCACACACCGCTTTAGCATTCCTAACTAAGCAGTCCCTATATGCATTTCACAGGCTGTCCAGATCCATTTAATTTGAATTCACTGATTGTAACTCCTCCTCTACTTTGATCCTGTAATCATCTGCCATTTCTTTGATCCTCAGCTCTTTTATAACCCCATCCATATACAGATTGAACAGCCATGGAGACATGATACATCCCTGTTTCAATCCAACCTTCAAATAGAAAAATTCACTCAGTTCACTATCCACATGCACTGCAGCCTTAGCATCCTCTTACATACTCTTCACAGCATTCGACAACTTCCAATCTACTCCATATATCTTTAATACGTTCCACAGTCCTTGTCTGTCCACCCTGTCATATGCTTTCTCCAAATCCATGAAGGCTGCATACAACTTCTTTCCCTTCTCTAGTAACTTTTCCACTAAAGATCTAAGAATGAATATCTGATCTACACAACCTCTTCCCTTCCTAAAACCTTCCTGTTCTTCTCCAACTAATTCCGCTGTTATTTCCGTAACTCTGTCAATAAGTATCCTACGATATACTTTTCCTATTACACTGAGAAGGCAAATGCTCGTATGATTACCACACACTTCTTTTTCCCCTTTTCCTTTGTACAGGGGAATATTTTTACCTTACTTCCAATCCTCCGGGACTCAACCTTCATCCCAGGCCAATCTTCACACCTCCCACATCCATTCTACTACTATCTCTCCCTCATGTTTGAACATTTCACCACACACTCCATCAATTCCTGGGGCTTTCCCCATTTTGACTTTCTTCATTGCTTCCACCACTTCCATCCTACTGATTTCTTCCTCTCATCCCACACCCCTCCTTCTCCCAGCCACTTATACTTGGATTACTTTCATTCTCTATGTTCAACAATTCCTTAAATTGTTCTCTCCATCTGTTCACCTTTTCTCCCTTCTCCAGTAGTAATCTACTGTACCATTTTTATCTTTCACTCCCGAACTAACTTCGTTGGCACCCTTTCTAACTCTTCCTTTTTCCAAAACATTTTCTTACATTCCCTCCACTTTACGCTCAAATTCCTTTGAAATTCCTCATCCACTCTCTTCTTACTCTCTCTTACTGATCTTTTCACCTTTCTCTTCCTCTCTACTTGTAACTCTCTCTTCCGACTCTTGACTTCTTCGATGCCCCTGTTTCTCATCCACTCATTATATGCTTTCTTCTTTTGTGCCACAGCCTCTTTCACCTCTTCAGTCCACTTCCTTGCTCCCCTTTTCGTCTTCTCTTCACCCCACACACCACCTTACATGCTGCACAGATTTCTTCTGTGAATCTCTTGCTCACCCCTTCCACGTCCCCCATCTGCCCCAATCTATATTTACCCAGTGGCTCCTTCACTTCTCTTTTATATTCTGCCTTTATTCCATCCTCTTGTAACTTTTCTACCCTCCTTGTAAGAACTACTTCCTCCTGTCCTTCCCTTCTTCTCTTCCTCCATTTTGTTTTGACCTTGATTCTGACTGCCACCAAGTGGTGGTCAGAAAGTCCACTCCCCCAGCCTTTATATACTCTTGCATCCATTACATACCTTCTCATCCTTTCATCCACACACATAATCAATCGTTCATTCAGTTCACCATCCACCCTTCTAATCACTTGCCCTGTATACCTATGAATCATTTTGTGCCTGAAGAGGGTATTAGCTATCACTAACCCCCTCCTGGCACAAATGTCCACTAAAGCACTGCTATTCTCATCCATCTCTGCAGGCACACCCCTCTCACCAACCACTCCGTCCACCTTCACATTCCCTACTTTTCGTTTCATATCTCCAATCAAAAACACTCTCTCAATCCTTTCAAACTTTTCCAAGCACACATCCACATTTTTCCAGAACTCTTCTCTCACTCTGCTTATGTGATCTCTCATTGGCGCATACACGCACATAATCAGCCACATTTGTAGTCCAACTTTCACTCTTTCCCACACAATCCTTGAGCTAACTGATCCATACTCTTTTACATTCTCCTTCCATCTGTTACTCACAGAAATACATACTCCCTCTTTTGCCCCCTCATTCTCACCTACTTCTGCACATATACCCCATCCATACTCCCATTCTTGCACACACTCACCTCTCCATTTAGTTTCAGTTAGTCCACATATATCCACTTTCGCACCCTCAAGCACCTGTACAATTTCTCTTTCTTTCACATCATCATTTATACCCCTTACATTCCACGTTGCAATCCATAACTAGTCCTTTGTTTGGTCCTTTGTCGTCAACTTTTAGTCAGTCCTGGTCCGAGGCTTCTTGTTCATCTTTTTAGGTGTTTTACAGGGTGGGGCACTAACCCATCACTTGTGACAGAATATGAAAATTATTGAATAGAAAATGGGAAACTTTTGGGTGGATTGCTGTTACAGGGGCCTCACTTTTGCCACCTTAGCCACAGTGAAAGGGTTAAATTTGCCTTGCTATCTTGAACATCTCATTCCTACCTCCCATGCTATTAAAGTTGTCCAAAAAATGGCATTGGTCACTTTATTTGCACCATATACTCCTTCCTTGTGCTGCATTAAGCAGCCAGGTACAGATACTTACTGCCACCGCTTTTTCCGGCCTTGAGCAGTTTCTTTTCCCTTTTACCATTTCATATTCTTTCATTTCAGCACAACGATGTCTTATGAATTGATGTACACTTGCTCAGCCACGGACCTTGTCCACTGCTTATTCAAGGCCAAGTTTTGTATATTCCACACAGCTCCTTCCAGTCATTGCCTCTCATCCTGAAGTGCATCCTTATCATTCGTAATTTTTCTGATTCTATATTTTTATTCTTGGTACATACACCTTTTTTCTTTGCAAACTTCTTTTTAGTATGTCTCATCTTAAATGTCAGGACCAAATTGCCTAGCCCCGGGCTCCTACGCTCCTCTGTGGGGCGACAGGATTGGATAATGGATGAATGTAAAGAAATTATGGAAAAGAAAGAGAAAAAGGGTTGATATTAAATTTTCTCTGATAACTGGAAACCATTTTAAGAATTGGAACAAACAGAAGAATGAACTGTTAAAAAGTGTGTAAATGTAAGGGATATACTGTATATTAAATACAGTGGGCTCATACAGTATGCTTAATCGCATAGTACAGTGCTTCCTCCAATTTTGCGAGAATATGGCCGACAAAAAAACTCGCAAAATCAAAATTCGCAAAATTCAAACAATTAAATATATGAAATAAAGGCAAATTGGTCGACATCACCCCAAGGTAAGCACTTTTTCCCACTCTTTCTCTCGACTCTATCTCTTAATTTTACGATGATAAATGAAACAAACACGAACTGATGTACTGTACAGTGATATTAATGAGAAAACATCATAGGTAAGAAACATAAAAAAAAAAAATGCATTTACACTGTTGTGAAGATTGGCTTGGTGTACGGGACTGGTGGCGGGGCGAGGCTTGGCTACTGTCGCCCCGCGGGGCCTAAGTCATCACTATCACTGTTGGCAGATATTTCCACATCTTGCTGTGTTTTTTCTGCCTCTCTCATGAATCCCTCGAAGTCAGAATCGTCACTGAGGTCATCAGAATGAAAAAGGTTAGGGATGCTAGGATCGCT